>CAIGQQ010040405.1:2872181-2886858 GCA_903798035.1 Danio albolineatus | reverse complement strand
TTATTATTATTATTATTATTATTATTATTATTATTATTATTATTATTGTACATTTTTTAAAACCAATTTCTGGTTTAAATCTAACGATTTCTTCCACAACTTTAGTTTTTCCCCCAAAGTTTAGTTGAAGTGTCTTTCCAAAGGCACTTGAACACCTGGTGCCTATTGTTCAGAAACATTTTAAATGAGTATTCCCAGTATATTGATTAAAACACACCTCTATATGTAGTTTTTGGCATTTTATTGAATAAAACTGTAATTGACAGTTTATTGAAGTAAAACAAACAACACCTTATTTTGCCCTTTCACTCCTTGTACTGTTTATACTGTACTGTCACATTAAGGAAGAAAGGACTGACGTAATTCCATTTTACGCTGACTTTAAATGGCCACTTAAGTCAACTTTGCTTCAAGTTTATCATGGAATAAGATGAGTAAATGAGTCAGTAATGAAAAAAACTATTCAAATGAAAAGATTATTCAAATTAATGTTTGCCTACAGGGGCTTTTAGTGCATTATCATCTACCTCAATTCAACTTCAACTAAAAAGATTGAGGATAAATTTGTTCTGGGTTAACTTGCATCTGGATCGACAGTACATATACATGGATTTTACCATTCACTCATAGATGGACCTCAAAGCCTAATTGTGTAGTTCAACAGATGTGTCCACTTTATTAATGACATTTAAAGTCGTAAATGTACAGCACTGTGCAACCATTACTATTAGTTTATTTTTTTGTTGTTGTTCTTGTTCATTTTAAAAATGGTGCAATGACCATAACTAACAAATTAATCTTTCACACTCACTTTATTAGAATACAATCAGGAAATACACATTAGAAATGTAAACAGGATGAAAAAGTGAGTGTTGTAGCCTTGAATGAAAATTTAGTGTAGGGTCTCACCTACATTTCAGCGTTGGTGATAATATTTGAATCGATGTGGCTTTGAAATGAGGTTTACGCTTTCTTTAGCCCTAATCACTTCTAAAACAGCTTTATTGATTAGCACAAGGTCAGCTTAGTCAAGTTCCTTGCATCTCTTGGGTTATTGAGCATCTGTCTGTCACTCAGAGTACAGCCTAATGTGTGGCATTGTTTGGACTGTAGTAGCCTTGTCTTTTTTTTTTTTTGTCCAATGCTTTCCCAAATTTAGCTCATATACAACCTTGTTTCTAAAAGTAATGAAGAACATTTTGTGTCCCAGGATTTTTTTAAGTGGTCTTTTGTATTGTGTTGTGTTGCTCTTGTAGGTGAGGCTCAAAGACATTCATATTTACGGTTTGGGTTTGTGAAATGTCCGTAACTGAATTACGCAAACAAGGTTGTTTGCAGGGATTGAAGCTTAAAAACTCTCATATACAAACAATGCATAACATCTTATCAATTTAATGTGCAATAAGATTTCTTTGTTGTAAATGAGTGAAAAGGTCAATAAGGGTTTGTCTAGTTGTAATCCATATAGATTGTGCTCTAATGTTGTTTTGTGTTGTGTCGAGTATCTTCTGCAAACGTGACATTTGTGATTTAAAATATACTCAAGGCAAAGTTCAACCCAAATAGAAAATTCTGCCATCATCCTCTCACTCTTGACTTGTTCCAAACCACGTTGAGCTTTTCATTCTGTTGAACACAAAAGAAGATATTTTAAAGAATGTTGGAATGCTGTAGGAAAAACAAATACTATGGAGCTCGATGGTTCCAGGTTTCCAACATTCTTCAGTACATCTTCATTTTTTCTCCATATCTTCATTTCAACAGAACAAAATAAAACTGACTTGGTACAAGTCAAGAGTCAGTAAATGATGGAAGAATGTAAATGTTTTGGGTGAACTATGCCTTTATTTTTTACTCAACTTCAAACTTCTAGTACTGAGGATCAAAAACATACTTTATGAATTATTAATGCAAAAAATAGTGTGCATCCATTTTATTATTGTTGGCTAACATTAACAAAGATGAATAAATACAGTACATCTGGAAAGTATTCTTAGCACTTCACTTTTTCCACATTTTTTTAAATGTGACAACCTTATTCCAAAATGGATTGAATGTATACCCCACAATGACAATGTGAAAAAAAGAGTCTTTTTAAATATGATGCCACAAGCTTGGCGCACTCCTGTCTTTGAGAATTTTTGCCCATTTCTCTTTGCAGTATCTTTGGTGTCCATTTTCAGATCTCTCCAGAGATGTTCAATATGGTTTAGGTCTGGGCTTTGGCTGGGCCACTCAAGGACATTCACAGAGTTGTTGTGAAGTCACTCTATTGATATTTTGGCGGTGTGCTTTGGTCATTGTCCTACTGAAAGATGAACCGTCTCCCTAGTCTGAGGTCAAGAGCACTCTGAAGCAGGTTTTCATTCAGGATGTCTCTGTACATCGCTGCATTCATCTTTTCCTCAATCCTGACTAGTCTTCCAGTTCCTGCTGCTGAAAAACATCCACACCGCATGATACTGCTTTACTGTAGGCATGGTAATAGCCTGGTGGCGAGCGGTGCCTGATTTTCTCCAAACACAATGCCTAGCATTCACTTCAAAGAGTTCAATTGTAGTCTCATCAGAACTGAGAATTTTGTTTCTTATGGTCTGAGAGTCCTTCAGATGCCTATTGGCAATTCCAGGTTGAGAAGTGGCTTCTGTCTATCCACTCTTCCATACATGATCACCTCCCTGACTAAGACTCTTCTGCCCTGTTTACTCGGCTTAGATGACCGGCCAGCTCTAAGAAGAGTCCTGGTGGTTCCTCACATCTTCCACTTACGGATGATGGAGGCCAATGTGCTCATTGGTACTTTCACAGCAGCAAAAATTTTCCTGTAACCTTCCCCAGCCTTGTGCCTCGAGGCAATCCTGTCTCGGAGGTCTACAGACAATTCCTTTGTCTTCATGCTTGGTCTGTGCTTTGACATGCACTGTCAACCCTGTGACCTTTTATAGACAGGTGTATGCCTTTTTAAATCATGACCAATCAACTGAATATACCACAGGTGAACTCCAGTTAAGCTGCTGAAACATCTCAAGAATGATCAGTGGAAACAGAATGTACCTGAACTCAATTTAGAGCTTCACGGCAAAGGCTGTTAATACTGATGTACATGTGATTCTTCAGGATTTTTATTTGTAATAAATTTGCAACAGTTTCAAAAACTCTTTTTTCACGTTGTCATTGTGGGGGATTGTGTGTAGAATGTTGAGGAAATAAATGAATTGAATCCATTTTGGAATAAGGCTGTAGCATAAAAAATGTGGAAAAGGTAATGAGTTATGAATACTTTACGGATACACTGTTACTATAAAATATGCATTGTTGATCTTTTTTCATGTTAGTAAATACATTGATGGTGATGGAACTTTGTAAATGTTACCAACCTCTGTTTCAAATTGTTTAACTTCTCTGTGGTTTTTTATTCTGTTTTTCCAGTTATAAGAATTTCCCAAGTTTACGGTTGGAGTTGTTTGATCGTCCACTTGAACTGAGGCCAGCATTAAGCACAAGAGCTGCAGGCTCCAGTGTGTCCAGCAGTCCTGCCCTGCTGGCCAAAAGAACCAAACAGGTGAAGAATTTCTTCAGTCATATTCATGTAGAATTTCTTGCATGATGTAGCCTTAAAGCATGCTAATATACTACAGATCCTATGCACTATAGATTTAAATTTCACCCATTACACACACATGCAGTGGAGATCAAAATGAATGTACAATGTATAAACATGAGATTTTTCCCCTCTAAAAGTAACATAGCTCAACATCTGTGTAGTCTATATTGGATAAAAAGAAAATTTTGTCATCATTTACATCATTTATGCTTCACTTGTTCCTAACCAATTCAAAGAGCTCCTATTATGCTCTATATAAGTTAATATTTTGGTTTTGGTGGTCTGCAGCAACAGGCTGACATGCATGCAATGTCAAAAACACTTTCATTGTCTTATTATATGCATATATTTTTAGCTAATTATTTTAACGACTCCCATATGATTTGTTCAGTGATTAATTAGTTCCCAGACCCCTCCTTAGTGCCTTGCTAATCAAGCTCTGAAAAAATCCCATACATCAGTAGTCTTTTCTGATCCTTCATTTAACAAATGGCCGACGAATCCCTCGTTTCAGGGTAGATTATTGCATTAATCATAAGAACGGTCACTTATTAATGTTCACTTATCTTCAGTCACTCTGCTAGTGTTTGAAGGGAAAGGCTCGTTCATGTTGTACCGGATCCAGCACTTCATATTCAGTATTGATTCATGACGACAATACGAAAGATCTGGGCAAAAGATCTGGGCGAACGACGATTTACTTAAACGACTCTGAGTTAATTTTATTTAAAAAGTTGATGTTTTTAAACAATGTGCACTTTCAGATTCAAACATCAGCTGGTTGCTTTTATTCACTTAGAGCTGTGTTGCACCCTGCATAGAAGTTACTTTTCAAAAACCCATAATAGGGGCTCTTTAAGCTACCTCCCTCCATTGAACAGTGCTATCAACTATTTTTAATCGAAAGCTTTGCTCAAAAAGTCACTAGATGATGTTTAAATATGAATATTACTGACATCATCACATTCTATTGTATCTGATTGTAGTATTTATTTTTGCACTAGATGCACTTTAGACAACATGTGAAGTGGATCATCACCTTTCATCAAAGTTCTCCTAAAACTATTGAATAACACACATTCTTGTCCTGTTGTCCAATTTTGGAGAAAAAAAAAATAATTCACTTCGAATGTTGACTAATATAAATGTTTATATATGTATATCAGTTTAATGAAGTTAATTGTTGTTTGAACTACATTAAAATAGTGTGCAGTGTGTTTAATACAGTTTAGTCTCTCAGATGTAGTTCGGAGGTTACTACATTTCACTACATTTATGATATACCTGTTAGAGTAGAATAAATAGTAAGATTAAATAGTTTCAATTTAAGCAGCAGATATATGATTGTTCTGTGTCAACATGCACAGCTCATTGATGTCTGTGTCTGAGCATCAAAACGTGCTGCTATCAGAGTGGATACAGAGAGAGGAACTGTACCCGTGAAGCAGTAACTCATGCTTGCAGGACTTTGGCCTAAAATTCGCTAGATTTGTCACTAGCCTCTTATTTGAAATAAAGTTGCTAAATCTAGTGACATCAAGTTGGCAGCACTGCTGTTGAACACAAGAGTATTTGCATAGTATTTTTGTTTCTAGTAATGGATGTCGATGACTGCTTTTTCCAACATTCTTCAGAATACATCGATTTATGTTCAACAGAAGAAAGACATTCATACAATTTTTGAACCATTTGAATGTGAATAAATGGTTTGGAAATGTTCATTTTTGGGTGAACTGTCCCTTTAAAACTGCTATTTTACTTCGTTTGAGATCACTTTAAATAATGACCTTGAAATATCAGAAATCATACGCTGTTCTTTTACTTTAATCTCCGCTAAATTTAAATGTACACTCATGAACTTTTTAATTTATATTTATTTATTATTATTTGATTCAAAGTAAGATATAAAATACACAGCATTTTGCCTATATTTCCTCATCAGTCTAACAACTCTCAATGCTTATATATGAATTGACACTTTGTGTTATAAGTAATCGATAAATCTACAGACTTGCCTTAAACATCAACAATTCTAAAATAGTATTATGTCTTTGATTAGTATTCACTGAGTCTGTGTGTATGTATGTATGTGTGTATATATGTTATAGAAACCCCTGATAAATTAAGTCATGCAGAAAATGTTAGTCCAGCCTTTTTTTAATGTGTGTACTGTGATAACCAGAACGTCTTTTTGCGTTCATCCAGTCTGTGTTGTAATAGCAGTTACTCAGAGTCATACGTTTTATGTGCAGTGGTTAAAATGTAAACCACCATCAGCTGATCTTAACCAATCATAGAACAACTTCCCCAAACACTCTGCAGTCTCTAGAGGACATTTAATAAATGTCTGTGTTTCATCAGGTTTTTTCCATATCTAACTTCAATGCAACAATGTGTTTGGGACTCTCTTCATGCTGAAAAATAAAACAATTTCCACTCAGGTGCTTTACAGAAGGAATGGCTTCATGGATTACAGATTGTAATGTTCACATAAATTTAATGTGGTAGATAGTTAATTAGTTCTTTTAATATACTCCTACACTTCAAGATTGTTGAATATAGAATGTCCTTTAACGGCATCTCAAACCTAAAACGTGATTTATTTATTTATTTTGTTCCACACAGGAAATCAAAATGGCCTACAAATTAGCGAAGCGTTTCTACTCCAATCCACCCCAGTGGGCAAAGTGTCTGTGTAGTCACTGCTATAGCCTGTGGTTCATCTGTCTTCCTGCTCGCATGCGTACTGCACAGTCCAAGCCCCGCGCCATGCAGCAGGCTTTCAATGTTCTGCTCAAGATGAGGAGCTCAGAGGTGGAGGTGCTTGATGAGGTACGTGGATAAAATATTTGCTAGAATGTGTACATATCTTAGGTTTACATGTACAGGTGCTGGCCACATAATTAGAATATCTTCAAAAAGTTGATTCATTTAACTTATTTCATTCAAGAAGTCAAACTTGTCTAATGTATGCATTCATTCCACACAGACTGATACATTTCTCATATATAAAGTGTTTAAATCTTGATGATTTTGATGAAAACTCCAGATGATGAAATCCCCAAATTCAGTATCTCAGTATCAGAAAATTTAAATTTTATCAAGACTAATACAAAGAAAGGATTTTTGGAAGTCTTGGCCTGGTCTTGAGATCCCAGGTTGCTCTGATAGTGGCCTTCACCTCTTTTGAGTTGTTGGGTCTGCCATATTGCATCTTCCTTTTCATAGTACCTCATAGATTTTCTATGGGGTTAAGGTCAGGTGAGTTTGCTGGTCAATTAAGAACAGGGAAACCATGGTCCTTGGTACTGGTAGCTTTGGGACAGTGTGCAGGTACCAAGTCCTGTTGGAAAATGAAATCTGCATCGCCATAAAGTTATTCAGCAGCAGGAGGCATGAATAGCTCTAAAACATCCTGGTTGACCTTGAACGACCCTGATCTACCTAAGATATATACACATTTGATTTCCTGGTTGAACAGCTGTGTTGACCTTGGACCTCAGAAAACAGTGGAGCAACACCAGCAGATGACATGGCACCCCAAACCATCACTGTCTGTGAAAACTTTACACTGGACCTCAAGCGACATGGATTGTGTGCCTCTCCTCTTTCCCTCCAGACTCTGGGACCTTGATTTTCAAAGGAAATGCAAAATTTACTTTCATCAGAAAACAATACTTTGGACCACTCAGCAGCAGTCCAGGCTTTAGCCAGATGCTTCTGATGCTGTGTTTGTTCAAGAGTCTTTTGACACAAGGAATGCGGCACCTGAAACCCATGTCTTGCATACGTCTGTGCAGAGTGGTTCTTGAAGCACTGCCTCCAGCTGCAGTCCACTCGATGTCAATCTCCAAAACATTTTTGAATGTTTTTTTTTTTCACAATTAGCCTTGCTTGTACACTTTTTCTACCACATCTTTTCCTTCCTTTCGCCCCTCTATTAATGTGCTTGGACCAAGAGCTCTGTGAACTACCAGCCTCTTTTGCAATGACCTTTTGTGTCTTTTCCTCCTTGTGCAAGGTGTCACCACTAGACAAAACTAGACTGAGAGATCATTTTAAAGCCTTTGCGGGTGTTTTGAGTTAATTAGCTGATTAGACTGTGGCACCAGGTGTCTTCAATACTGAACCTTTTCACAATATTCAAATTTTCTGAGAGACTGAATTTGGGGTTTTCATTAGTTGTCATCAAAATAAAAAGAAATAATTGAAATATAACAGAAATTGAAGATATTCTAATTTTATGACCAGCACCTGTATTTCTTACACCAATTATTTCAGCATTGGTTGCAACAAAGGAGATTTGAGGCAGAATCTGTTATAGCAGTCAGTCTTTTTTCAGTATCAGGAATAAAACTCTATCTCCGAAATTGCCACCTATAGCCTTAAATAGTGCACTATGTGAGGCAACAGCTGTTTCTAGCCGTGTCCAAAACCATTGTGGATGTTCTGAAGTGCACTCAAATCAATGCCACAATGCACCACAACGAGTGTACAGCTAATGTACAGTCAACAGCTAGAAAATACCCATAATGTACTGTGAGAGTTTGCGCATCGAATAAATTTTCAAGTCTGACTACAAAATATCATCCGCAGCGGAATCGTATTGGTGCAAATTTTATTATAAAATATTATTTCAATATAGTAACGTTGGTACAGTATATATGACAAAAATCAAAAAACTCTTTCATTTACTAATAGACAGCTCGCTGAGTGTTAAATAACCATCACAGGGTCTGACAAAGAAGAACCTGCACAGCACAAACAAAACAGCATCCCTTCCAGTGCTCAAGTTCACTCGTTTAATTGGAGGGAATATTGGATGAGGGTATGGGTGGGGCAGTTTTAGATACAGCATATAAAACTGTGGCTGTTTCTAAATTCTAAGAACGCAGAGAACGGACTTGTGTTCTTGTGAAGACTGGTCTTGCCAGGTCTCAAGAACAGAACTCAGGAGACCATGAGGACAGAGAACGCATCCTGTGAGGAATGAGATGCTGCGTTCTTCCTGGTGGTCACATGACCCTCACGCATCTTTAACCGAAAATAATTGAAACATTACAGCATCCATACAACGATTTGTTTTTTCCCTTTTCACAATATATACTCTGCAAAAAGACTTCACAAATATACTATGCACAACACAAATAAAGCAGATTTTAATACAAATTTCAACAAAAAAACTCCCTTAGTGTGTTTATGCCTTTAATAATATTTTTATGGTAATGTTTACTTTCACCGTCTCCTTTAGGGAAACTCCTGAGGTTATATCTCTGAACTTTAATAATAAATCCATATTAAATGCTGCCCTTCCCCCCCTCCAGTCTTAATGACTTCTGGGACTTCTAAAGCAAGTTCGGTGCTCAAGTCTGCATCGGTGCGTCCTCAATACCAAGAACACTTCCGGGAAGTTTCACGTGCCCTCTGTTCTTGTCTTGATTTTTGGAACTGAACTTTGGCAGTTGATGATGACGTTACACGAGAACACGAGGACGTAAGACCGCTGAAGAACGCATATTGAGGAAAAGCCTGTGAAAGGGTGTTAAATACTCCTGATAATTATTAACTAAGTGAATCCTAGTTGTGGAGCAAAATCAGTAACTATAAAAAATGACTGGCACCAAAAACAGGAACAAACTACATGAAAACTGATAAGAACTAAGTCCGTGATACAGACCATATCTGTCACAATCAAGAATCCAGTACCTGTGATTATTTTAAAGCTTTATATTCAGTAATTAATTAACCTGATTTATTCAGTTGTTTATACAATAACTTGTGAATGGATTCAGACTTTTTGCGGATTGTGTGTTCCGGTTTCTGAAAAAAATATTTTTTTATTTTTCTATGCATGTATTAAGTGAACTTCAGCCTGGAAACATTTTAGTCTGTTTATTTAATTTGTGTTGTGTTAAGCTAGATAGGTTAAAGTTGTTTCATTACAGTAAAAAAAAAAAAGAACAGCGTATTTCACTGCATACGTTTGGCAGGTGTGTTATCGTGTGGTGATGCAGTTATGTGGTCTGTGGGAGATGCCCGTCATGGCTGTGCGTGTCTTAATGGAGATGAAAAAGGCTGGAGTTGAACCCAATGCTATTACTTATGGATACTACAACAAGGTAAGAAAATTTTCACTAGTTTAATGTGGACTACAGCACTCAACCTCAGAGCAATGCATTATTAAGACCTGTGAAGACCACTAAATCTTTGCATATTGACATTGCAATACATTCATTCATTTTCTTTTCGGCTTAGTCCCTTTATTAATCTGGGGTCGCCACAGCGGAATGAACCGCCAACTTATCCGGCATTTGTTTTACGCAGCAGATGCCCTTCCAGCCACAACCCATCTCTGGGAAACATTGCAATACAGCATGTTAATATTTTAGAATAGCATTTTTGTTACACATAATTTGCTTTGATTAGCGTTCTTATTTTCTTTTCATGGCCCAAATTGCAAATGATTTAAATATAAATTAAATAATATTAAGGAGTTTGCAATATTAAGATTTAAGGAGTTTGTAATATTGCTCTGGTGTTTTGAACTCAAAGGCATATCTTATTAAAGATAAATTAGTTAAATAATCTGCCATTTAAGTATTTTCATAATTGTTTGTTGCCAGATACAGGCCTGAGATTTTAAACGCAAGGCTGTCTTGGTTCTACGACAAAAATTGAAGGTTGTCACCAAAATCAGTTATTAAAAAAAGACTACACATTAAAGAAGTTAACCCTAATTATTCAAAAATAAATAAAAAAATACATTTTCCAGAAGCAGAAATGAATAGTTTAACCAAACAGAAAACTTTATTAGTAGACTGTCTGCTTAATATCTGTTGATGCGCTCCTTTAACAAACATTTAACTGACTATAAGAAACTTTGCAAGTACATTTAAACTTACACTAACCCTTACCTTAACCCCAACCTAACAGTCTACTTATAATCTAATGAGAATTAGTTGACATGGAAATGCAATGAAGCATATAATCAACAAACGGACCGTCAAAATAAAGTGTGACCTTTTTCAGTTGTTGTTTCATTGGAACAGATTATTTAATGACATAACAATAATCCACTGTTAATCCACACACAACAAGTTAATTCGAATGATTAACTAATGTTTTGTAAAGTGAGCATATTTGTAAGAAACAAATCCATAAAGTCATTTGAACATTACTTCTGGACAAAATACTAGTCCAGTTAGTGGATAGTTTCTCATCAAAATCAGTGCACATTTGTTTTGAACTATTCTCCTCTATTACAACCTGTGCTGGATGTTACTCAACTGATCGAGAAGGTTACATTTCACTGGAGACTGCTTTATTTGCTTTATAAAAACAAATCTTTGGACTTCACAGGAGGTTGTGCAACATATTGGTTTCATTTTCCATGTTACCATAGATCTGTGGACAGAATCGTAGATTTGGCAAACTGAAACTCAATTTGACCAATTGCCAATTCTTCTGTATGTTTCTTTCCCTCCACAGCTAATTACGAGGGGCCCTTCCTTGCTTTGGCTCTGGGGCTTCAGCTCTGCCCATCCATTAAATTAATCAGGCTCTGCCCTTATTAGATTAGAGTTCTGCAGTTCTTGTATTTTCCATATCACAGCAAGATCTTTCATCTAATAACTTAAAATATTTAGCATCTTAAATCAAAAGGGTTCCTGTTGCTCCCGTGAACGAGGAGCATTGTAAATGTCATGGCGACCCCCTGACCTGTATATGATTCTACTTTGTTCAGGCTGTTCTGGAAAGTCCTTGGCCAAGCCGCAACCGTAGCGGTCTCTTCATGTGGACCAAAATGAGAAACCTTGTGCGAGGAGTGGTGCAGTTTAAACAGGCATTGCGTGGGACCACTCTTCAAAGAGGACCTGCTCTGAAAAGCACAGGTGAATGGTTCTTCCTCGTTTCCCCCTCTTGGTGATTGTTTTCTGAGGATACCCGATGCACAACAATAGATGATGATGATGCTAGTTCTCTTAAAATATTCCATACACATTTGTTGAACACCTGGATAAATATTATGTTACAATTGTAAGCGTAATGTTCAGAAAAGGCAGGTAAAGAATTTCAATTTTCAATGAGGAACACATTAGAAATGTTTAAACAAAATAGAGCCCTGCATTTGAGCCCAAGCCCATCGGGGCCTTACTTTTCTAAGGCCCCTTGTGCTGGGCTTCATGCCAATTTTCACGTCATAGCTAGCGCACATTTCGGGCTTCGGGCTTGCCTTATAAAAACTTTTTTTAAAAGTTTGATGACATCTAATGTGTGCGGTCCGGAAGCACCAGTGATGCCTTGCATTGAGATTTCCAGGCATGCTACTCAATATGCCACTGTGGCGCCCATTTCTCTAAATTATTCTGATATAAAAAAAAAGAAACGAAAAACATAAATTCTCTAATAAATACAAGTCTGGTCTATTTTTATGGCTGTATAAGATGTTTGGCTGAAACAAAACAGGCTTCGGGTTAAACTCGGGCTGTCAGACAAGGGCCAGGCCACAGCCTGTGTGTCTCGGGCCAGGGCTGGGCTAGGGCTTAGATTTAAGGCCCTTGCAGGATTCATTTTATATAAGTTTAACATCATCAACGAGTGACTGATATAATTTAGTTAGATTTTTCTTACGTGACCACTATTATGAAATGACTGTGTGAAATGGCATGTGCTTTTACATAGAGCTTTCAGCAAGTACAGCTGCAGGTGCTGATGGAGACAGACTGAGTCACGGAAGTGTAGATGGTATTGTCGAGGAACACATTCTCTTCTCCAGCAGCCTTTTAGTTGAGGATGTTATTGACGGTCATTACAGTACAGGTACAGTAGCTCTGCGTGATTCAAATATAATTTGTGATGCCAGATTATTCTGTTTTATTCTGTTGACATATGTTGTGTGTATTTGGTTTAATAAGCTGCTCAGTCTGATCAGGGTTATGGATCTAAAGATGAGCTACCACAGGAACATGCAGAAGAACCTGTAACCTCACCGCCTCTGTCTACCAACCACACATGTAGTAGCAAAGAAACCAACAATGGTACTGCGTAGCAAACTAATTCTTTTAACTTAACACAACAATTGTTTTCGATATGTATTTATTCACATTCATGAATGCAGTTTCTCTTACAGCCATACGTTGTCATTTTTCTGAGATTTTTTTCTCCTTTTGACTCTTTATAGGACAAGATATTGCCAGTTCTGTGGACAGTGTTGTAGCTGTGACGGAGCCCCCTAGCCCTGCTGAGATAGCACCATTAGTAGCCAGCATTGTAAAACTGTCTACTGATATCCCTGTCCACTTTGACAACAATGCAGGCAGGGGAGAAACTGGTCAGTCACTCCAAATGTATACTATGATATACAATACTATGCTATACTATAATTATATGTAAATGTAAATGTAAATGTGTATATATGTGTGTGTGTGTGTGTATATATATATATATATATATATAATTTTTTTTTATATACATATAACCCTATATATACATACAGTGCTTCCCACACATAGGCTTTACTCGGGTGGGCCGGCCAGATATATTTACATATTTACGGCCAGGGCCAGGGCTGTGCAATATGGACAAAATAATAATATTGCTTTTTTTTTTTTTTTTTTTTTTTTTTTTTTTGAACGAATATTGCAATTGTGATTTTTATTTGCAGTTTTGGCAACTGTTTTTGCTTTTCAAAAAAGCTACACACACATTCTAAATGTATTCAGTGCACAATGAAATGACATAGTATTAAGTTTATAAATAAAACTGTAGTAAAATAGTCTTTAAAACAGACAACATAAAATAAATTAGGATTAACTAACCTCACCTCTAGTTAAACACATGCTGTACACAGTAGTACTAACTGATAAACAAACAATTTATTTCTCATTTGCTGTATATTTAATTAATTTGATGATGTCAATATATTACATATTTTATACATCTAAAATCATTTGGCAATGCTGTACAAAATGTCATGCCAATAAAGCAAGCTGAGCTTGAATGAGAGATAGAGAGAAGCAGATTTGACCTGTCAGTGCAGTGGGTGTAACTTTAACCAATTACATAGAAAAGGTTTAAAACAAATCCTTAATTAAAAAAAAAATAGTGTTAAAAATGAAATTATGTTTTTTTAGTTAACCATTTATGTGCTGTGGGTAAAAGGTGTGTTTCAATCCGGCTACCACCACAAGTATTATTGAAACCCCTGGGAAGCACTGATATATATATATCATATAGGAGAATGAGAACACACACACGCACATATATGTAAAGGATAATCAATGGCTCGCCGTGCGTTAAAGGATTTTAATGCACGACGTGGAGGCAAAGGACCACACGACGCGCAGTCTTAAGATAGATTTGATGTTTGCAGAGCAATATTTGTCTGAATTTTTTATTTATTTATTTATTTTTACATGTTAGATTTTCTAGTCCCTCCGCTGAATCAGCTGTGACAGGCTGACAGAGAGATAGGGAGAGCATGTGCGTGCTGTTTATACCTGCTAATATTATTAAGATGCGATTTCATCAGTCCGATCACAGGTGGACATATAAGACATTCCCAGTCACACGTTTCCTTTGTCTTTCTACCGTTTCTCTGACGAGGGAGGATCTGTATAATAGCTTTTTTTCCCTTAACATTACCTTTAATACTGCGAAAGCTGCTTGGGCTATGGGGAAAGCTGTTCTCGGAGCTGCTGCTGATCGCCTGGAGCTTCCAACATTTTTGAAGACGCGCTATCCATACACATAAACTGCCGATTTGTCTTTAAAATAACTATATTCTCGCTTGAAAAACTCATAAAACTTGATTTTGTGGCATAGTTGATGAGTATTTTCCCAATTTTGCAGATTTCCCGTCCACTATTAACAGGTTCATGTGAAGCACATGCAAGTGCTATGGTAACTATAAACGTTTGGGAAAATCGCATTTATTTCGAACTGTGATCAAAACTGACTGGAACTACCTGTGCGTTTCAACGAAAATAATGCACACCCTCCAGCCAATCAGAATCAAGAATTTCAGCAGACCATGGAATATATATATATATATATATATATATATATATATAT
>CAIGQQ010040405.1:2842195-2865734 GCA_903798035.1 Danio albolineatus | reverse complement strand
TATATATATATATATATATATATATATATATATATATATATATATATGCAGAATTATTAGCCCCCATTTCTTTTACCCAATTTCTGTTAAGAAAGATTTTTTCAACACATTTCTAAACATAATAGTTTTAATAACTCATAATCACTGATTTATTTTATCTTTGCCGTGATAACAGTAAATAATATTTTATTAGATATTATTCAAGACACTTCTATACAGCTTATAGTGACATTGAAAGGCTTAACTATGTTAATTAGGTTATCTAGGCAGGTTAGGGTAATAGGAAAGTCATTGTACAACTATGGTTTGTTCTTCAGACAATCGAAAGAAATTAGCTTAAAGGGGCTATTAATTTTGACCTTAAAGTGTTTTTTTTAATTTTTATTTATAAAAAAAACTGCTTTGATTCAAGCTGAAATGAAACAAATAAGACATTCTCCAGAAGAAAAAATATTATCGGACATACTGTGAAAATTTCCTTGTCTACAGAACAAACAACTGTTTCAAAGACAAAGAAAATTATTTATTAGAAATTAGCTAGTAAATGTATTATGTTTAAAAATGAGCAACACTTGGAGAGCTTCACTGGAGAGCTCATGATGTTGACTTCACCTGTATGTTGAGTCTTGACTATATTTTGGTTGTGTCTGATTTAGGAAGATAACTCAAAGCCCCAGTACAGTTTCCCAGCTAGGCTAGAAGAGCAGTTGTTATCTGCTGAGGGAGAAATGGAGAACACATTACCCAGAGGCCTGATGCCTAGTCTGGCCTCAAACGGACTCACACGCAGCAATACCAGCCTGGGCAGCAGCAGTGGAAGCAGCGACACCGGCCATGCACATCTGTCAACTCGTAAGACTCACACACATACAACCTGTCACATATTCATCAACCAGACTGATATTATCAATTGTTTTATTTTCAAGTTTAACCCACCTGTTGTTTTAACAGCAGAAAAGAAAATCTAAATCATGTTGTTTTTGACTTTTTCTAGAATAACCCCAACATTAGAAAAAAACAAACCATTTTCTATTTTCATATTCTTATGAGTAGGGTTGGGTATTGTTAGGGGTTATTTCGATACTGGTGCTAAATCGATACTTTTAAAATGATGCCAGTGCCTGAACCGATAATTTTGAGCCACAAAATTATGGTGGATGACCCTGGAAAAATCTTTTATTTGACGATTTCTTTAACGATTTTAAGTTAAATTGTTAACGATAGTTAGTTAAATTGAATTGCATTTATATATTACTTTTGATCATTTGTTTGTTAGTAAGAATGCAAGATTTGTATTATGCAATTAACATTACATTAGCTTACTACTAACCTGTGGAAAGACTGTCATCAGAATCAGGGAACAGCTTTTTTCTAGGATTGGGGCTTGGGACTACGTTTACAAGGACATCAGGAATCTAATGGTCTGCCTTAATCTGAATAAGACAGTAATATGATGAAGGTGTTTACATGAGCTGCTTTTTGAATGTTTCTTTCATGATCCTGTTTTACATGTTATAGCACATAGACTGATTAACGTCATTGCGTCACCAGACTATCCACGTTTCCTCCAGAGTTGTATGTAATTTTGGGCATCAACAATGGGTTTCATTTTTAATCTTTCGACTTTCACTGCAGTTCGGCACTTTCACTTTCATTCAGCAACATATTGTTCTGTATTGAGCTATTGAATGAGAATATAATGTAAGGACTGGTGGAAGAGTGTTGTTTAAATGGAATTTTATGCCGCACGTCGAATGGAAAGAAACTGTGACACGGGTGTCTGTGGTCCTCTTAAGGTAATCAAAAATCACTGTTTACATGATAGACTTTTAATCAGAGTATTGTCTTAATCATATCAAAATCAGAGTTTTGGTGTCCATGTAAACGTACTGAGTGAAAGTGCCAGATGATGTCACGAGCTGTCAATGACATACATTGCTAAGCCTTTAAGTTGTTTCTATGAGCCCCTCAAATGTTTCATTAAGTTCGGCGTGTTCCCCCCCCTTACGTGCAACTTTTGTAAAGCATCTGCTTCACGTTGCTGTGTCAGAATATTTGCTTGTGAAATATAGCCATACTTTAGAACGCTTAGTTTAAGCAAATTTGATGAACGTAAACATGCATGTTGATGACTCTGAAGGGTGTCGCTTACCGGATGCGCTGTACTGCATGCGTCCACTTGCATGCGTTTCCCAAGCAATAAAAAAACGCCTAACATCGCAGATGGTGTCTGTAAGCCTCAAAGCTGTTTAGAATTAAATGTTAATAGATAGTGTGACGATGTGCACCTTATGTGTGCCTTTAATGTACCCCTTGATGCTACTTGTGTCCTTGTTGCAGCACCAGTAGCACCTGAAATTAGACACCGAAATTCATATGCTGATTCGGTCCGGTCCATACCGGTTACATAGGTAGCGATGCCATATTGGCACCAGGTTTTGGTACCCAACCCCACTCATGAATGCTCTACACATTTTGGGTACAATAGTTGTCCTTCAGGTCAATTTTCAACACACATTCACACACAATAAAATTATGTTGCTCTTGCTAAAAACATATTAAACTTATGCAGGTGCCTTTAGCATTAGAAAATATGCATTTTAGTCCACTGATTAAACATTGATGATTAACTGCACAGCGATGAAGGAAAACGTAGACCTTCAGAGTTTGTGCTGAAGATGAGGCCGTTTCTTCATGCAAAATAGATTTGAAGATTGAAACAAAATTTAGCTGCTTTATTTCAGAGATTCAGAGTGCTTTCACACCTAGACTTTTTGTTTCAGAACCTGTCTCGTTTGCGCAGTTAGTGCGGTTCGTTTGGCATATGTGAATCCAGCAATTGTGCTCTGATCCGCACCAAAGCAATCAGTCTGAGATCGCCTGAATGAGGTGGTCTCTGCTCGATTGAAACAAACTCTGGAGCGTATCGATTGTAGTGAGAAAGCAAAACGATCTGAGTCCGCCTATATCACAGTGTATTATGGATATGTAATAAGAGAGAATTATGAGTAGGGCAGCATGTCATTCCTACCAGTAAATGTGCATTTCATGTCAAATATGAAAATGAAAGCATGCTACTATTAACAAGAGCTGTTTATCCATTAGGAAAACTGACCGAACTGCAGTCTTGGTTTATCTGTTATTTCTTTCTATTATGTAAAGCCTATAATGCATAATTCTAGCCAAGGGCTATGTATGAGAAAGTCCTACCTCTGATTTATATTTGGTGGCGATGTCTGTGGGTGTCACCATTGAAAATTAAAGTGCAGCTTTCCACTTATAATATCTTGTTGCTCATTACCATAAATTAAAATAAGGATGCATGACAGCTGAGCGTGACTCTGCAAAACAAACCGTGAAACTGACCAATGTGGGGAGAGTTTACTTGCATGTGACTTGTTTTAGCTCTTTTGGTCCGTTTAGAAACTTTGCCGCGTGAAAGCGAACCGCACCAAGTACAAAGTGCAACAATGTAACAATTTGTATCCCTGTTTCGGAACAAAACAGGTGTGAAAGCACCCTTAGTTAATGCGGGTCCATTTTGTGACTCAAAATTGTGTATACAGAATTCCAGGACAACACACAGGTTAAAGCTCTGTGACAGTTAACACACTCTGCATTTGTTTTTTTTCAGCTTTGACTCCAGGTCGCTCAATGAGAGGAGCGGACTCCGAGAGGTCTGAGCATAGTTCCTCCCATCATGCCAGCACCTCCAGCATTTACCAAAACTGTGCTTTGGAGGTGAGAGCCACTCCTCTAATTGATGCTTCGCTTTATTAGGAAGACGTACAACTACACGTGGTTTGTTTTTGGCAGGTTCTCATGTCCAGCTGCTCTCAGTGTCGCTCTTGTGAGGCTCTAGTGTATGATGAGGAGATCATGGCGGGCTGGACGGCAGACGACTCCAATCTAAACTGCACCTGTCCTTTCTGTCAAATCACTTTTCTTCCTCTGCTCCATGTCGAGTTCCAGGATCTGCGTGCTACTCCAGGGTGAGTTACTGAGGAAAATAGTTTTTCTTGCATTACATTTTTTTACAACACTGCTAGGAAATTGAAGAAGATCAAAATATTGAATAAATCTCAGGACAAAGTCTACAAAGATGTCCTGCTGACTTCCTACTGTATATGGTTTGCTAACAGATCCCGGTAAACACTATGTCATAAGACGTTAATATAAGGTTAGATTTAGGTCGCCAGCGGACGTTATTTTGACGTCCAATAACGATGTGAAATGACGTTGATATTTGGTTAATTTTAGGTTGTGTTGGAAAGTGACCAAAATCCAATGTTGAGCCAAGATTTTAAACCAAAGTCACATTGATGTAAAATACTTTCATTTCTTCTTTGATGTATGGCAATCAAAATCCAACATCTGATATATGTCATAGTGGTAACGTTCACACAACATCAAGCTGCAACATCATTAAATGTTGATGTTTGGTTGATTTTAGGTTGTGTTTGAAAGTGACCAAAATGCATCGTCTGATGCTGGACATTGACGTCGGCCTGACGCTGGATTCTGACGTCAAACCAATTTTTAATTTCTAAACAAAGGGCAGCATCCCATAATGTTAGGGTACAACGTCAATCTGACGTCATGTAGATATCCTGTGCCTGCTAAAATGATTAAGGACATTGATGCGTCATTGTTGTTGTAAACTTCCCAAGACATTAACATTTATCTTGCATTATAAAAAAGTTGCTCCAACTGTGATCTGTATTTAACTGTTTGGTATTTAAAGCCTCATTCACACTATGAGTGACTTGCCACAGCAAAGTGACAAGCGACCGTTCATTTCGGTGCGAGCGACTTCCGGCAACCTTCGTCTATGCAAGTGACATGGAGCGCTGGCGACCAGGTGAGCGTGTCAAGCGACACGACAAAGATGAGAATCCTTCAACTTTATGCAAATGGAGAGCGACTTTGAGTGACAGCCAATAGGAGCACCAGTAGAGCTCACGTGATCCTCTCAGCTCGCTCAGAGGCCGGTTATATTCGTGCTGTTTAGACTTGCACAGACTTGCGTTTACAGCAGATCGCCACCCAGAGCGTCAGACAGCTACAAAGTCGCTGCTAGAGGGAATGAGGCATATGCTATATTGTTTTTTGAGATGGTTCTCAGTGTTCTCCCTGAACGTTACTCCCATTCTATCGCTGTTGACCACTTTCTTAGATGGATAATTCAAATGTTGCGGAAACAACAGACCTTTTTTTTCTGATATTGAAGCCATTTTTGTGAATTATCTCATTTTAGCACTTATCTTGGAATGAAATGTGTATTTTGATGTTATAGTAAAGGTTTGTTGTCAAATTTCCATAATTTTTACACATTCTGAAAAGATTTTAGCAGAATTTATGCTTTGATTATAGTCAGTGAGCATATTTGCTTTTCTTTCTGCTGTCCATCCAAACCAGGTTTTGATTACAGGCCACATGGGTATCTTTAGGCAATCAGATCGTGTTTCTGTGTATGTTCACAGTTTTATTACACATTATACATTTCACCGTAATTCGTGTGATCAGTTAAGATTTTTACGATGACATTTGACAGGTATTTTTGTTTACAGCTTCTACTTGAAGACGAGTACATCAGGAGACAGTATCCACAGCTCCACCACACAACCAACCACTTCTGGCTCCTCAGAAGTGAAAGTGGGCTCTCCTAGTGACCCTTCAGACCTCATGAGCTTCGCAGAATCTCCTGAGGGCAGCAAAAGTCCTGTCGAGATGCCTGTTGCTCAAACTGGAACCCCAAAGATGTATGTAAACACAATCTTGAAATAATACAGGAAGGGTAACTCATTTTTGTTGGTTCGTTTTTGTATAAATCTGAAATTTTTATACAAAAATCTGATTTTGCAACCACAAGATAAGGATTTATTCTGAGCACTGGTCTCTGTAGCTATGTTTGATCCATTCTATGTAAATAAAGGTGGTGTAGACTGGAATTATCTGATCAACTAAAAAAAAAATTACCTTGTGCAACTTATAGATCATATGATCAAAACTTTCTCAATCTATATTCCGATTGGATTTATTGTGATTGAAAATAATAGATGTAAACAGACCTAATTGGATATGAGCAGGGCCAGACGGAATCTGTGGACATTTTTTGCTATTTCTGCTGAGTATTTTGTTAAAAATCTGCGGATTCATGCGGAATGATTTCGGGACTATCATAACTAAAATCTTAATATATTAAATAAAAAGTAATACCTTTTTAACATGTATTTGATGTTTACAATGCGAATCCAATTAGATCCACTTTATTTGGTAAACAAAGCAAGTCTATCATATAAAATATCTACTAAAACACAGAAAATAGTACTTTACAAACTGTGTTGTCAATAAATCATATGAATATTTTCATATTAGTCAATATTATTACTGAAATTAATTTGAAAACTGAATAAATATACATTTACACAAATAAATAAACAGAATCAATGATGGGCTAAAAATCTGCGCAAATCTGCGGAATTCAGCGCACGCAGATTCCGTGTGGCCCTAGATATGAGTCAAGCTGCAGATGGTAAGGCTCCTATTCCTTGAAACTTTTTGAAAGCTTAGCATAACAGAGAAATGCGGCGATACTGGGTGTATGGTGAAATAAATGTGGTTTATCCAGAGGTTTTGCTGCAGGAATATGTTTTCTAATGAACTGGTCAAATGGGAATGTTTTTGCGTAATCATTTTTGAGTTGTATATCTCAGATCACATAATGAATTCTGAATTTGCACTGTAGCCTTGTACCAGAGCCTGCACATTCAGATCCCCTTGGTCTCATGGAGAGACAAGCTGAGAAGCGCAACACATTAACACGGAGTAACAGTATGGGGGGACCACTGCAGAATCTGGACTTGATTCAAAGACCCAATCATGGAATATCCACTATTAGCCTGCCAAACAGCTTACAAGAGGTGTCGGTAAGGGACCACCTGGTCTTTTAACATTTTTATTGGATCAAGACTGATGTGATTTAATTCTGCTTTTCATTGTTTCAGGACACGTTGGGTCAAAAGCGGCCCAACCCAAAACCAGTTTCTGTGCCCTATCTCAGTCCACTGGTCCTGCGCAAAGAATTGGAGTCGCTTTTAGAGAATGAAGGGGACCAGGTATTCAAGCATAACTTTAACTTTTAATGGTTCATTAAACACACGGGCTATTTTACATAAAGGATATTGCACATCTAGCTGGTTGTTCCTGCAGAATCAAGCCAGATATGCTCATTAGCAGCCTAACGTGAATTTGTATGTATATATGTATATATGTATGTATGTATGTATGTATGTATGTGTATATACAGTATACACTCACTAGCCACTTTATTAGGTACACCGTACGCCTTAATCCTTCGTGGCATAGATTCAACAAGGTACTGGAAATATTCCTCAGAGATTTTGGTCCATATTGACATGATAGCATCATGCAGTTGCTGTAGATTCGTCGGCTGCTCATCCATGATGCGAATCTCTCCACCACATCCCAAAGATGCTCTATTGGATTGAGATCTGGTGACTGTGAAGGCCATTTGGGTACTGTGAACTCACTGTCATGTTCAAGAAACCAGTCTGAGATGATTTGTGCTTTGTGACATGGTGCGTTATCCTGCTGGAAATAGCCATCAGAAGATGGGTACACTGTGCTCATAAAGGGATGGACATGGTCGGCAACAATACTCAGGTAGGCTGTGGCATTGACACAATGCTCAACTGGTACTAATGGGCCCAAAATGTGCCAAGAAAATATCCCCCACACCATACACCAGCAGCCTGAACCATTGATACAAGGCAGGATGGATCCATGCTTTCATGTTGTTGATGGCAAATTCTGAAAATCCCTATCATCTGAAAGTCACAGCAGAAATTGAGACTTATCAGACCAGGCAATGTTTTTCCAATCTTCTATTGTCCAGTTTTGGTGAGCCTGTGTGAATTGTAGGCTCAGTTTCCTGTTCTTATCTGACAGGAGTGGCACCCGGTGTGGTCTTCTGCTGCAGTAGCCCACCCGCCTCAAGGTTTGACGTGTTGTGCGTTCAGAGATGCTCTTCTGCAGACCTCGGTTGTAACGAGTGGTTATTTGAGTTACTGTTGCCTTTCCATCAGCTGGAACCAGTCTGGCCATTCTCCTCTGACTTCTGGCATCAACAAGGCATTTGCCCCCACAGAACTGCCGCTCATTCTCTTTTTCGGACCATTCTCTGTACACCTTAAAGATGGTTGTGCATGAAAATTCCTGTAGATCAGCAGTTTCTGAAGTACTCAGATTAGCCCGTCTGGCACCAACAACCATGCCACATTCAAAGGCACTTAAATCACCTTTCTTTCCCGTTCTGATGCTCAGTTTGGACTGCAGCAGATTGTCTTGACCGTGCCTACATGCCTAAATGCATTGAGTGCATTGAGCCATGAGATTGGCTGATTCAAAATTTATGTTAACGAGCAGTTGGACAGGTGTACCTAATAAAGTGGCTGGTGAGTGTATATGAGAATAGCATACCTTGAAATGTCATGATTGGCCTTTCCAATTTTAATCTGAGCCCCAGATCGTAGTGACCTCACAGTGCTGAACACTAGTTGTGTAAAGTGTTTAAATGGGCACAGGGCATTGTTGTCTTGATTCATCCATTTTCATTTTCACTTAGGTAATCTATACACATAAGTTCCTCAGTCAGCACCCCATCATTTTCTGGAACCTGGTGTGGTATTTCCGTCGTTTAGATCTGCCCAGCATTCTGCCTGGACTCATTCTCACTTCCGAACACTGCAACAATGGAGTAAAGGTACTTGACCCTCATTCACACTGCTGTCCTCTCTATGAGTGCTCATTATGGAGCCTCAGGTTTTTTTCATTAAGATCAGTTTGAAAATGTAGCAGGTATTTGTTGAGCCATTGTGTACGTCCCTGTAATGTTTGTAGACTGAACCGATGTGATAATGCATACTTCTCTGTGTTCCTCCCAAAGCTGCCGCAGACATCTCTGTCTCAGGACAGTAAGCAGGTGTACGTGCAGCTGTTGTGGGATAATGTCAACTTACATCAGGAGCCCACTGAGCCCCTCTATCAGCTCTGGAGGACCTTCTGTGAGTAACCTTGTTTTATTGTTTGTTCAGTATATGCATCAACATGTTAATGTTCATTGAGACAGGCTTTAGGAACAGCAAACAAAAACATACTTCATGTATGGCATGTGACATGTATAAACACAATTGTCTTGTTTCATACAGTGCAAAGGAAGGGAACTCTAGCCCCGACTGACCACCAGGAGACTCGGGCTTTGTTAAACAGCATTGTACGCAGCATTCAGACGAACGATGTTTACAGCCCCATCAATATGCTCCTCAGGGAGATCAAGAAACATCCAGAAGTTAAACGCCAGAGGTTGGTCACATGTGCTAAGCTTTCAATACACAATTAGTGCAGTGTAAATTCGCTAGATGATAATGTCATGATAGGCCATTCACAAGCTGTCTGCTGTGCTAAAATAGCTTTAACGGGGTTAATGCAGGGTCTTATGTAGTCTTAAGTTTCAAAAATAAAATGTTAGGCCTTAAAAAGTCTTAAATGCAATGAAATATTGTGTTGTAGGTCTTAAATCATTTTAAAACAGGTCTTAGGGCGCACTCACATTAGGTCCAGTTGCCTTGAACAGTGCAAAAGCGCGATTGTCCCCCATCCCCTTTCCCCCTCAGCATTGCATTTTTACCTACCGGAGCTGAGCACGCTTACATTATTGATAATGCGACTGTTCAGTTAACATGAAGAGAAGCGATCTCGCTCAGCACAGTGGAGATTGCTTTAGTCATATCGTTTTTGTATTATTTTTAGTCGTTTGGGATGCAGTGACACATAGTCAAACACTTTGCCGAACAGATCCACCACTTTCGACTCTCATAAATTATCATAAAGTCCTTGTGCTGCTGTCCAAGTAAAGCTACCCAATGAGGCCAACACCTAATCACCTATAATGCATCTCAAAAGTTTTTTAGATTTAAGTTTTTTATTGCAAAGAGATACAATCCACAATAACTGTTAGACATTTTTACAGCAAATTCTCCAAAATAAATTCCCCACTCTAGGAAAGAAAACTAAAGCAACACATCTCTTTACACAATCTTCCATTAATACGAAAACTATTTACAGAAGTAACCGAGCCATTAGAAACAATCTAATGTCTAAAATTGTATTCATAATGGTCTTAAAAGGGTCTTAAAAAGTCTTGAATTTGATTTAAAGAAACCTGCAGTAACCCTGTTTAAATTGTCTGATTCACTGCAGTGCTTTCCAAATCACTGAGCAGTATAACATGATCTTCATTCATCAAATCCTTACTGAAGCATTTACTTTCAAATTAAGGCTGGGCGATTTGGCCTGAAATCAAAACCTCGATTAACTGAATGTTTTAACTTGATTACAATTTATGAACCATTTTTTTTTGTCCTCATAGTTCACTGACAAGTTTTGTACAGTAAATATATTACAAGTCATAAAGGGTGCATTATTGATTTTAAAATAATTGAAGGAAACACACACTATCTACTATCTGTGATTACTTATTGAACATCAATGTTTGAACAACTGAAACACACTTTGCCTAAAACTAACAAGCGATTATTATTATTATTATTATTTTATTATTTTTTTTTTAAGTGGAAATAAATAAATAAATAACCTGCACTTTTGGAGACAAAATAAATAATTTTCAGTGTTTTTAATATTATAAAAGTGGATAATAAGCAGTATCTCTTATAAACAGTGCATTTTTTACATGTTCTGTAAACATTTTTTTTAATGTAAATAATGATTTTAATGTAATGTAAAATATGCCGTGCCAAGGCATCTCTGGCGCAGCTTCCAATCATCGTCAATGTAGTGCAAAAGTGGGTCTTGTAGTTCAATTTTTCGAGAGATGTACGCGTATGCGACTACACTAAGGCTGCACTGGACTAGACCAGTGCGTTTGAGTATAAATCAACCTTAACAGAGCAGGGTCATGTGACTTCACACATGTGGGGAAAGTAATTGAAATAAATGGAACTGAAAAAATTTGATCGATTATAGGTTCTGAATGTTGATTTCGGTTACTTTTCAATTAATCGCCCAGCCCTAGTTTAAATCATGTTTGATGAGTTCTGTACATGCTGCAAGCAGTGAAATCATTACGCATAAGTAAAATAAATGTATTATATATTTTATTTGTGTTAGGTATTTGTGTGTATGTATGCATGTATGTATGTACAGCCCCCCTGTCAATTTGTTTTTCTTTTTCATAAATTTCCCAAATTATGTTTAACAGCAAGGAATTTTTCACATTATTTACTTTTTTTTCCCCTAGAAAGTCTGGTTTGTATTATTTTAGCTAGAATTAAAGCAGTTTTTAGTTAAAATAAATAAATAATAAATTAAGGTCAATATTATTAGCCCCCTTAACCATTTTTTTCAGTTGTCTACAGAACAAATCATTGTTATACAATGACTTGCCTATTTAACCCAATGAACCCAGTTAAGGCTTTAAATGGCACTTTAAGCTGAATACTAGTATCTTGAAAAATATCTAGTAAAATAATATTTACTGTCATCATGACAAAGACACAAGAAATCTGTTAGTAGAGATGAGTTAATAAAACTATTATGTTTACAAATGTGTTGAACAAAATATTTCTGTTAAACAGAAATTGGGGAAGAAATATGCAGGAAGCTAATAATTCAGGAGGGTTAATATTTCTGACAAATCAGGGAGGAAAAATCAGGTATTGTGTATATGTTTTATCAAATACCTAGACAGATAGTTTAGTGCTCCTCATGTGCATTTTCATGAGGTTGCATGATTTTAATAGCCTGTTTTAGATTTTAACAGAAAATAAATAACATTATTTTAAGTTGTATTAAGCCTTGATTTGCCAGGTAACGCATATTAACAAACAACCCTAGAGACTAGAGACCATTCGTTAATAGAAGCCTCAAACAATAGCAAAACAAACCATAGAGTTGCACACTGTAATAATATAGATCACTCCAGGAGTGTTGCTAGACATAAAGCTCTACTGGGACACAGCTCGCCCTAAAAAAAAGAAGAAAAAAAAGAAAAGTATGTATGTACGTGTATAAATAAATAATATATAATGCTTTTTGATAAACCTGTATTGTTTTCACCAGAATTGGTTTGGTTGCACATAGAGAATAATGTCTTCATTCTGGGATTACCACTATGCAATGCATGTTCTCTTCACTTATTTCTACATTTCTTTGTCAAGTATTTCTCAAAACAGTTTATCAGTCGGAAATTGTTAAATACAAAATTCCTTGCTTGTTAGAATAGCACAAACAATCTGTTTAAAGGTTGAGAACAATTTCTCACACATTGCTGGTAAGGCTGCTAATGTTTTGCTTATGTAAAGCAGTTAAAACTGATGGCATAAAAAAGTTGTTTGTTTTTGGACATCGTTTTAGTAATTATGCCATACAAAGCATCCATTTCCATTAGCCAAGGAGCAGCTCCATCAATGAGCTCCATACCACTCCATCCCAACAGTGGTTTAAGCTTTGTTTGATCACAGAGATCCAGTGGGTTACTGTTTTACTTTCTAAATCATGCAGCTATTTCTCTACTCAGAGGGTCAACTGTGCTTGATTAAAGATGACTCAAATAACTGTTTTTAAATACATCAGTACTTTACATCAGGTTTTTATGGTGATGATTTTCTATTTTTGCACCTATATGGGGGCACAGTGTTTGTTTTAACTTGGTCCGCCTGATCTGTTCAAACATAGCTGATTTAGAACATGCTAAAACTGTCCCTTGTGTAACTATATATCTTGTGCTCCTCTTGTTTTTATGTCCAGGAGTGTCTACAGGGAAATTATGTTTCTGTCACTTGTTGCCTTAGGAAGGGAGAATATTGATATAGGTAAGTAAATGCTGTTCACATACAAAGTCCACGTACAAAATGAAAAGCTGTCACACTAATTTAATAATTATGCGCTTGTAGAATCTCACAAAACACGTGAAGGACATGTAAAAAAGACTTGTACTGTTTAGTGAAATGTAAGTACATCTAGCAGAATTAAGATAGATTTGCATTGTCACAAAAAACAGGTCGCATCTCCTTCGCATTTGAAAAAAGTGTTTTATGAAGCACGACCAGTATTTTACTCATGCTAGATGTTGTGCTTATTGTAATTCAGAACAAATACATTCAAAATACTAAAATCTCTATGTATTTTTGGAGCAAAGATCATCTTCCATAAAGACATTTTGTACGTTTCCTAAAGTCATTACTTGTTTATTAGTAATATGCATTGCTAATACATTATATAAAGATTTGCAAAAGGTGGCTTCACGACATATTGTCCAATCCTAACAAACCATACATTAATGAAAAGCTTAGTTATTCAGATTTCTGATAATGTATTAATCTTCATTTCCTTTTTGACCTGGTTTTATGCTCATCAACAATGTTGCATAAAGTAATTAGTTTATCCATAAAATTTTATTTAGTCGCTATTTACTCACCCTCTTGTGGATCTAGGCCTTTGAGGTATTCTTTTTTCTTTGGAATATGAAACAAAATATTTTGAAGAAAGCTGAACACGTATAACCATAGTTTCTCATGGTAGGAAAAATCAATACCATGGAAGTCAAGGGTAACATGTTTCCAGCTTTCTTTAAAATATCTTCTTTTGTATTTAAAAGTGCTGTATGTACGTTTTTGACTCTTCTAAAGCATAAAAATACCAAATATGATATGCTAAGTGAACATAGAGTACTCGTTTATCTAAAAAAAAAACATGCTGAAGATATTCTGCTTTGAAAATGTGTTTTCCGTGCCGGAACACTGTCTTTGGTTTGGTCATTTTAACCCACCCACTGCCAGTTTAGCCAATTATATTTTAGCACCCCAGGTTGCCTTGGTGGAAAACAGCATATTTCATTTATTCATTCATTGAGAGAGGCTCTGAAAGCATGCGTCCGTGACTGAAATGTGACCTCTGGTGGACAGTAGCAGACTCAGAAATGAGAGCAGATTTAGTTCCACATGAGGTTATTAATTAGCAAATTATATAAATATTACCAGAGTAAACATTAGATGAGCAGGTTACATTGTAACCCCGTGTACTAACAACACACTTTGTGACGAGATACGCAATGATGACCAATTTGGCTGTTTGCACCAAACGAAACACGACAAAAATTTAAATACAGCCATTCAGAAGCTGAGAATAGTGCACTCACTCACAAAATGGTAAGGTTTATAATCCATTTAATACATATTAACCCTCTTTAACATTATTAAATGTACATGCTGATTCACTCATATGTGTTTAGTTCTGAAGTTCAATTTTAAACGGTTTATTTTATTTTCTGATTCTGCTGCTGCTTTCAGTATATGGCTATAAATGTCATGTAAAATGGCATTCAAACTCACATTGTTAGGATTTAACACTGAATAAAGCACATGAGGTTTACCTGAGGTGATTATTGTCAGTTTTCTGTTGTTCAGCTGTGAGAAATAGAAGCCGTTTCTAATATATCAATGTGAGGTGTTGGTTAGGACAAAAACTCCTTTTAATATGGAGAATATTCCTTCTGTCGGGTGCCGTTGCTTTTATTTAGAACACAGTTCAAATTACTCGCTCCTGTCCTCAATCTGGCAACCTGTGTTTACATTTGTTTTGATCCAGGAGTGCAATACCTAGTTTAACTACTGGGTGTCAAACTAACATACTGCACCTTTAACAGAATAAAAAAGGTTTTGGTTTTGAAGTAGGTCAGGTTTTGAAGTAATGACAGAATTTTCAGTTTTGGGTGAACTATCCCTTTATTCCTAATACTAAAGTAGTTTCCTGTTTTTGCTTTGAATTTGAACTGAAATATAAGCTCTCCATGCTTTGTTCTTCCCTCACAGAGGCCTTTAATCGTGAATACCGTCTTGCATACAGCCAGCTCAGCGCCGAACAGCTTAAAGTCCTGTCCCCCATTGACAGACCACCTAGCAACGGTGTGCAGTGGTGCCTCAATTCCTTTGGAGCCCCAGTCATCTGATGTGCTTCTCTGACCGGGAGTGACTGTGAAAGCCCCGAGGATCGTAAAAGTCATTTGTTTCGTTTGCAGCGCCACCTGAAATGCTCCTTTTTTACCACCTGCCAGAATAAACAAAATAAGTTGGCTCCTTTGCTCTGAGATTCCTGAGAATGTCATGGCATCAGCCTCTGTAGACTCTGCATTTTACTGTTGGCCTTCAGGAGCTGAACAGCAATGTGCGTCTGTCTCTGTGTGAGTGTGTGTGTGTGTGTGTGTGTGTGTGTGTGTGTGTGTGTGTGTGTGTGTGTGTGTGTGTGTGTGTGTGTGTGTGTGTAAGTGTGAGAGAGAGGGCCCTTATCAAACTGCATTGGAAGAAAACGCAAGACTGATAAATCCAACTAGAAGATGTCTCCCCACACTGCTCTTCATTCTAGCTTCTGTCTTCAGCGACCTTGCCCGTAGATATTGTGGATGTGGAGAATGTTCTGGAGAAGAGTCTTATTCGATGTGCACTTTCAGAAAGGAATGCTTTATCGTTCTCCATTGCTGTCATGTGTTTTATATATATCTATTTTTCTATATTGGGATATTTGAACTCTTTGGCCTTTCTCACTGTGGAGTCTTAAACAGCTCTTTGAGGTTAATGTAGGCTTTGAGTGTCACCGTGTAAGGTGAGATGTTGGTGTATGTGTCTGAGAGAGTGTCTGTATGTGCGTGAACATGAGATTGATCACACCTTAAAGTGAAACACTGTGAGGGAGAACAATCAGATGAATTCCAGAACATTCCAGAAACCGAGGCTAGAATCATTGAGTGATGGTGTAGAAAGAAACTAGATTGTTTGTTTGTTTCTTAAAAATGCAGATCGCAGACCTACATGTAGGATAATGATGAATTATGGAAAATATTGTGAATTACATCCGGAATGGAAGAAAAGATTTTATGAAGTGAAATAACTCTCTGTTCGTGCGTTCTTACATAGTTTTGTTTTGTTTGTTTTTTTAAACACAAGCTTTGAGAAAAGGACATGTAATATCATCATCTGTATGCACCAATGACTCGCTTAATACAGAAAGATTCATAGAACCTCAGAAACTAGTCTTAGTTTTAGTTAATTTACTTGTTGAAGGCTGTTGTCCATTAAATTTACTACCTTCCATTCTGGTCCCGTAGTTCAAGTGAATCCAAAGGATGTAAAAAAAATCAAATAAAATAAAAGTTTGGGTTACTGCCGTTTGTGAATGCATCGGTAAAGAAATCACATAGTACCTGTGCCTTGTTATCAAGTCTAGATAGGACTTGTGGATTTGTACATTTAAAAGAAAGATTTTACTACTAATAAATTAACATGTAAGAGTGTAATTGATGTCTTTATTTGCCATTGTGATTCCTGTACTCTTTGTGTGTGTGTGTGCGTGCGTGCGCGTGTATGTATGCATGTATGTATGTATATGTGTGTGTATATTAGGGCTGTGCAATATGGACATAATAATCATATTGTGATTTTTGGTACAAATATTGCGATTGCGATTTTATTTGCGATTTTTGGCAACTGCTTTTGCTTTTTCAAACAAGCTATAGTTGTTTTTTTTTAGATATCTGATGTCAAATCAAACTAAACATTTTCTCTTTTAGGTCAGTTGGGATTGCCAAAATGGTTTATATTTGCTAAATGCCAAAATAATGAGAGAATTTTTTTTGTAAGAATTTTTTATTGCTTTCTAGACTGTCAAACGTTTACATACATCTCCTTAGTATTTTGTAGAATTGCCTTTAAACTGTATAACTTGGGTCAAACGTTTTGGGTATCCTTCCACAAGCTTCTCCCAATTGTTTGCTGGAATTTTGGCCCATTCCTCCTGACAGAACGGGTGTAACTGAGTCAGATTTGTAGCCTTTCTCACATTTGTAGCCTTGTCTGCCTTGCTCACACGCTTTTTTAGCTCTGCCCACAAATTTTCTATAGGATAGAGATCAGGGCTTTGTGATGACCACTCGAAAACATTGACTTTGTCCTTAAGCCACATTTTAACTAATTTGGCAGCATGCTTAGGGTCATTGTCCATTTGGAAAACCCAAGCTTTAATTTTCTGGCTGATGTCTTGAGATGTTGCTTCAATATTCCTGCATAATTTTCTTTCCCCATGATGCCATCTATTCTGTGAAGTGCTCCAGTCCCTCCTGCAGCAAAGCAGCCCCACAACATGATGCTGCTGCCCCCATACTCCACAGTTGGAATGTTTTTTTTAACTGTATCAGTATAAATGAAACTTGAATCTAAATGACCATGCATCACAGTTTCAGGAAAAAAACAACTACTATTTTTAATGTTTTACTGAAACGTAAGTCTTCTACATGTCAAATGGCCTGAAGGTGAGTAAATTAATAAATTAGCTATCTGGGGTCAATTACATCACATATTGGCTAACGTTGCCTTGGTTTAGTCAAAATCACATTTATATTTAGGCATTTAGCAGACACTTGAGTTTAATGCTTGAATAGGGAGGTGGGAGTGAGAGAGAAGAGTGTTTCTCTGTGTGTGTGCGTGCAAAATTAAGTAAAGTAAAACCCACAGAGGAAACTGAAATAATTTGAATGTAACAAAAGCAATTATAAAAAGGAAAACATGAAATACTTAAACTAATGAAAATCATATATTACTTTTGGTGGCACAGTGGCTCACAGCAACAAGGTTGCTGGTTGAAGTCCAAGTTGGACCAATTGCCATGTTTGCATGTTCTCCCTGTGTTCATGTGGGGTTCCTGCTCTGGTTTCCTCTACAGTCTAAAGACATGAGCTATTGGTGCATTGAATAAACTAAATTAATGTTGTGTTTTCTTCCATTTCATTGTTCATATACTCCCTTCCACTAGGTGGGACTGTGGGTACGTAAAAGAGCGATGTGTGAAAAAAAGAGAATGGCTAACTGATACCGTGTTGTTTTGGTTTATTGTGCTGGCATCCCACGTAAACAGAACATAACAATTGGACTTGGTGTATGAGTGTGTTTGGATGTTGGAGTGAAATGAGTTTCCCAGTACTGGGTTGCAGCTGGAAGGGCATCTGGTGCGTAAAACATGCTGGCACAGTTGTCGGTTCATTCTGCTGTGTCGACCCCTGATAAATAAGGAACTAAGCCGATAGGAAAATGAATGGATACATTGCTTTCAAATTGTTGCAAACTACTGAAACTGGCCAGAACAAAACTGCTAGTACCCTTAACTTTTGACCAGTCTTTTGAGGCAATCAGGTCATTTCTGTAACTTCTGCAGCTGATGTATTTTGGCCCACTTCTTGAGAGTAAAGTGTAGTTGTTTCAGGTTTGAAGAGCACCTTCTGCAGACTGCATGCTTCAGCTCTTTCCACAAAAATTCAACCGGATTCAGTTCAGGACTTCTACAAGGCCACTTCAGAACAGTCCGATGTTTTGTGCTTATCTATTGTTGGGTGTTTTAAGCTGTGTGTTTTGAGTCATTATCCTGTTGGAGGACCCATGATCTACAACTTCAACCAAGCTTTCTGACACTGGGCACCACATCTTGATCCAGATGCCTAATGTTTTTGTTTTTGAACATAGTTTTGTCTCATTAGTTTAAAGGACATTCTTCCATAAGGGTTGTGCCTGGTCAATGTGTATTTTGTCAAATTCCAGACTTGGTTTTTATGAGGAGTGTCCTACTCTACCGTAAAGTCTACGTTACCTCAAACAGCACGCGGTAGTGTGATATGACACTGGATCCAGAAGTTCACTTCTAATATCTTTGAAAGTTATTCTGGAATCTTTAGTTAACATTCATATTATCTCTTTGATTTTTGTTATCAAATATCCTCTTTTGATCACATCCAGTGAGGTTGGCTACAGTCTTGTAGACATTAAACTTATAAATAACATGTAGTTACAGGAACATCAATCTGCATAGAGATGGTCTTACGGCCTCTAACATTTAGATGCATGTCTAAAATGTTTTTTCTAGTCTCCTTAGATCTCCTTGGCTTTCTTTGGTCCATGTTCAGTGTGATGCACATCATGATATCATGACTACTTTTCACCATTTAAATAGACACACTGACTGATCACCCGTTTGAAAACACTTGTGATGCCAGTCTATACTTTAGTTTGAAATGTACCTACTGTATAGTCAAATTATTTGAAATCTTAAGGGCTTGCATCAATTTTGTCCAGGCCAATTTCAGTACTGTGCATTTTTTAATGCCTCAGCTGAACCATAATTCGAAAGCAAAATCTGATTTTTGTTAGTTTATTTCCAGTCATTATTATTATTATTATTATTATTATTATTATTATTATTATTATTATTATCATCATCTTCATTGTTATTAATCACTTTTGTCAGTTTTGATATTGTTACTGCTTTGGAATTGTTATTTGATACCCTGTTGTTATTTCAGGCAGCAGAATAACTCGGTGGTTAGCACTGTCGCCTCACAGCAAGAAGATCGCTTGGTCAGTTGCTGTTTCTGTGTGGAGTTTCCTCCGGTTTCCCTCACAGTCCAAACACATGTGCTTCAGGTGCATTGAATACACGAAAGTGGCTGTAGTGTGTGTGTGTGTGTTGCAGCTGGAAGGGCATCCCCTGCATAAAACGTGCTGAAATAGTTGGTGGTTCATTCCGCTGTTGTGACCCCTGATAAATAAGGGACTAAGCCGAAAGAAAATGAATAAATGTTATTTGAGTGACCACTGTGGGTTTTTCATATTTAATGGAAGGATACCAACAATTTTGTCCACATCTGCATACCCATGTGCGCATATAAGTGCATTTTATTAAATCAGAATCTCTTATTTATTTCAAGTGTTTATTTCTTTTAATGTTGATGATTACAGTTTACAGCTAATGAAACCCTAAAATTCAGTATATCTGAAAATTTGAATAATACTATTACTATTATTGATTTTTAAGGCAGAAATGTTGGACCAATGAAGTGTATGAACGTAAAAAGCACTCAACACTTGGTCTGGGAAGGTCAGGTTGCTCTAAAAAACAGTTTTCAGCTCTTCTGCATTGTTCAGTCTGGTGTCTTGCATTACTCTGAGTTTTTGGTCTAATCGAGTACAGGGATGGTTCTCATACCAGTTATTAGTACATTTGGCAGGGTGGGGGCATGTGCCAAGTCTCTGACAATTAAATCAGCATCTTCATAAAGCTGGTCACCATGTGCCCATTATCTTTCTACTTGTAGTTATTTTTATTATTGTTGTTGTTGTAATTCTTTGTAAATCTCTAAAAACAGGAGATCTGGTAATTGTACTGACACTAGTTCAGTGAACCAGCATGAATCATGGCTTCACGGAGATCGCCCACCAGCGGTAAACCAGTGGAATTGCGAAATGTTTTGAAGCCATGATGGCGTAGCAAAAAGTAGACGTTTTGAAGCAGCGTTGCTTTTTAGAGAGGTATCATTTAAAATTGTTCATCGTATTTATCCTGTAAAATAGGCAATTGCAAAATTTGGTAAAGATGTTGATTTAAAATGTGCTTTCTGTTATGATAAAGAAGAGAGTTTTGTTCATTTATTTTTAGATTGTATTTATACACAATTGTTTTGGTGTGATCTTTTCTTTTTTGTTATGCAGAATACGAATATTGCATTAGATTTCAAAGAATTTTGTTTTGTTTGTCAGGTGACTTCAACATTTGGCATATTGTTAATTTGTATTTTCCATTATATATTGGAAATGTTTGTTCATAAATGTAAATAGGAAACTGTACAAAAGCACGCACATCACTCTTAACTGGGTGCTCAACCAAAAACACGCAAAAATGCAAATATATATATATATATATATATATATATATATATCCAAAAAGGCGGCAATATCGAAGCTCCAAAGATGCTAAATTTATTAAATTAAAAAGGCTGACACAAAGCGTATAACGTTTCGAGCCAAGCTTTTCATCAGACAGACTGTGAGTGTGAATGGGCAGTGAATAAACCTAATTTTACTCACTTTAAAATAGAAATAGGTCATTACCTATGCACGATAAAAGAAACAAAAAATACCAAAGCAAAAAGAACTGTTAATTATTTTAAAGCCTTAAACTTTGTCTTTGAATAATTGTAATCTAAGTTTTTTTTTATTGTATTTGTTTTGATGTTAAAATAATGTTGTTATTGCCCTTGTAAAAAAAAAAAAAAAAGAAGCAGCGTTGCGCAGACAGATCAATGCGTGACGTCATAGTACCGCGAGAGCCTTAAGAGAGCCGACAGATCCGTTGCTCTCGCGGTACTATGACGTCACTAAGGGATAGATCTGCGCAGGTAGCGCAGCTCTGCTTTAAGTTGAACACGCCTACGCCTCTTTAACTAAAGTCACGTGAATTTTGAAGTTCGATAAGCTCCGATCCACTGGCTCAAAACAAAAAGTTGTGAAAGCTCTCGAAGCGCTGTAAAGCAGTGTTTCGAAAGTGCCCATTATCACAGTTTACCATGTAACCATTAAGTATTGCTTTAAGTCGGCTTTGGTCTGTGAAAAACCCCATTGGACGTCATGACGTCAGTACTTCCGGGTTGCTTTTCAGGCTGCGTTTTGTTGTCAGGCGGTGAAAGGGAGAGACTGTTTTGTCTTTTCTTCGTTTTTGTTTAACCCGTTTATTAAAGACACTGTCGAGATGAATCGTATCTTCGGACGAGGAAAAGCCAAAGGACCACCGCCGAACCTCACGGACTGTATATCAGGTGTAAGTATTTTGTTGTTAAACTTTTGTACTTCGAAACAAAATAACTTAATTCTGAAAGCTGAAATGGTCGGCGTTTCTGCCTTTATCTCTCATTATGTTGAATGTCAATGAAAATTTGAACAGGCTGTTTGTTGTGACTGTTTGGAATATGATTTGCTGTGTCATGTCATGAAACAGACCCTGTCTGTATGTGTGTTATATAAATAAAAACACATTATACCACCCTCTTGTTGTATACTGCTTTACTTATGTTAACGTTAATTAAATTATATGATTATTATTTGTGAATACGCATGTATGTTTTTAAAAAGGATGTATTTCCGGGGACAAAGTGTTTGTGTTGATATTGTGTAAAATTGAACCTGTCCTGCTGGTTTTGTTAGTGATCATCAGTGACTTATCATTACATGCTATTTTTATGCATATTCAATTTGGACCGGTATTCACCCGGTTATTATGTCATGTACATCTACGAAATCCTATGGAATATGTTTCTTTGCTTTGCTGAATTCCAGGTTGACTCTCGAGCAGAGTCAGTCGATAAGAAAATAGCCAGACTTGATGCCGAACTGATGAAATACAAAGACCAGATGAAGAAAATGAGGGACGGCCCATCAAAGGTAAAACTCGGCTCAGAATTTGCCGAAAATTGATTTTTATTGTTGTTTTGCTTAACCATTACAGGAATTGTTCTTTCATTGCTTGCATGTCCCCCCCAAAAAAGTAAAGACAGTATGTCATTTCAATAGACTTAATTGTTTGTTATTAGATAACCTGTAATTTTACTAACCAATCCAAAGTCATTCCTTCTTCAACGTCTCTCAAATTTAAGTTTATTTACCTAGTCTTTCTCAGTTGGGAGACACACACACTTGTGATGTTTGGCATAAGTGATTTAAAGCTGCAACAGCTGTACCGAGAGAGCTGTGAATAGAGATGGATTCGGTAGAGTTCCACTGGAGCTCTTAGTGTGGTGGTTTGTTTACAACTGAAATGCTCTTCAGTTTGTTTATCATTAGTTAAATTTTGTCATTTAATTTACTAAAATTAACAAATATAAAATAGATTAATAAATAAAATGAATACATTTGCTACAATATTTAGCCATTAATGCAATAATTAATGTTGAACTGTGATTAATAAATCTTGTACGTTATGATTTCATGTTACTAAATGCATTGATTAAAGAAACCTTATAGTGAAGTGTGACCAGACAGATATATAGTGTTAATATGGATTTGACAGATATACTCTAGATCTCAGACCTAATTGTCACATCACTGTTTTGATTACTTTACCCGCTATACCTTTATAGTGGAAGTCAAAGAGAGAATCTAGACTTGGTTTTTATTCATTCAGTCTGTGTTGGAGATCATAGGCTACTGTGCTTAATATTGACAGTGCGGCGTTAACATAGTATTGTTTTTTATTTTTTTAAGTGTCTCACCACTCAGTATAAGAGCATGTGGTCTGACATATACAGTTAAAGTCAAAATTATTAATCCTGTGTTTTTTTTTTTTTGTTTGTTTTTTTTTTTGTTTTGTTTTCTCCAGACACAAATGATGTTTAACAGGGCAAGGAATGTTTTCACAGTGTGTAATTTATTAGCTTTTTAAAATCTTTTATTCTGGACAGTCTTATTTGTTTATTTTGGCTAAAATTAAAGCAGTTTTTATTTGTTTTTGTTTTTTTAACATTTTAAGGTCAATATTTTTAGACCCCTTAAGCAATATATTTTTGTTCGATCGTCTACAGAACAAACCATAGTTATACAATGACTTTCCTAATTACCCTAACTTTCCTAGTTAAACT
>CAIGQQ010040405.1:2803213-2815954 GCA_903798035.1 Danio albolineatus | reverse complement strand
ATATATATATATATATATATATATATATATATATATATAGAGAGAGAGAGAGAGAGAGAGAGAGAGAGAGAGAGAGAGAGAGAGAGAGAGATAGGCAAAGAGCTTTTCTGACTAGTTCTTGACTACGAACCAAACAGACATTTCCTTTGATCTCCCTTTCATTTTCTTGTGTAATTGAACACCTGTTAATGCAGTAATTGCATCTCTATGTGAGTTTATGAGCAATAAATCCCAGGAGAACTAATTCGCCTTGCTCAAGTTTTTAGCTGTAAAATTTTAGTGAAATTTACGTTGCTTAGAGAAACAAATCAGCAGCCATTTTGTACTGGCTTGATTTGTGTTTGCATTTTTATTTAGTACATATTCCAGATTTCTGATTATAATCCAAGGTGTCAGACCATGGTAAAACATATCACTAATAACAACAGATGGCACACACTCTCCTGTTGTGTTTCATTGTCTGCAAATAGCACTTTTACTTTTGTACCTACTTACAATATTCTTTACACCCATTTTAACACCCAGTAATATTCTACCCCTTTCTAATTTATTTTAATTCAATCTATGAGTTCTGTTCAAAAAGATCTGAAATTCTCAAACATTAAAAAGCTGGATATATCCCCATATCCAATTCAATTGTATGCAAATCTAAGATTTTGGATGCATTATTTGACCATGTCCAGAACCCAAAAAAATGTCCAGTCAAAAAAATTAATACCCACTTTTACATGACATATTTGTGGTCAGTAAGGGATTATTTTCAAATCATCTTTCACCATTTGAAAAACAAGGAGACTACACCACACATGGATGGTAAATATCCATTAATTTTCCTTCCGCTAAGTCCCTGATTTATCAGAGGTCACCACAGAGGAATGAACCGCCAACTATTCCTGCACATGTTTTACACAGCAGATGCCCCTCCAGCCGCAACCTAGTACTGGGAAGCACCCATACACTGCCACGTTCACACACACACACACATAATACACACACACGCACACACACACACAAACACACACACTCACTCACACTACGGCTAATTTCGTACATCCAATTCCCCTATATACTGCATGTCTTTGGAATATGGGGAAAGCGGGACCGTGAGGAAACCAACACGAACACTGGAAGAACATGCAAACTTCACACAGAAATGCCAAGTGATATACTCGAACCACTGACCTTCTTGCTGTGAGGCGAATAAAATAAAATAACACTTAAAAAGCACATTAATCCTTTAAAACAATATTTTAACTCAGATGTGCTGTTTAACTATTTGATTGGTTCTGTATCACTTCCTGTCAGAGAGAATATATTTAATGCTTTCAGTCTGAAAGATTCATCCTAGCATGGTTGGGTATTTAGGGTTCCACCTCATCATCCTTGTACCCAGCTAATAATTTCACGTAACAAATATGTTCCTGTAATGTACCCAGAAATTTATTATTGAAGGTTCTTTTGTAGATATTGCATTAATGTTGTTTGATTAAAATAACATCATTAAAACATTTCTAGACCGCTCCAGTCTAGTTAACTATTGTCGTATAAAACAGTGTTAGAATGTTCCATTCTTATTGATGTTTGGAAAATGTTTCACTAATGTTTTCATTAAATTATAAAAAACATTAAAGTTGAATGTTATATGTTAAAATGTTATATTTTGTTGTATTAGTGTTTTTGTTTGGTTATAAAAATTAAATAAAAAATATTATTAGAGCATTGAAGCCAATCGTTTTTACAAAAAAACACAATTATTCACTATTGACCTTAGTCTACAATGTGCTCATTTTTGAGATTGTTTTAGAACTTCTGATTCACTCACCTATGGGAGAAATGAGAAGGAATAATAAACGGAAGAAAATGGTCGAACTACTCGCATTCATGCGAGTGTATTCATGATTATACATTAAAAGCAGAACAATAAAATAATAAAATATCAGTTTACAACATCACGCAGCATAACAAGCTGTTTTTAACATCTAAAAATCAATGGAAGTGAATAAGTCTCAAGCCAAAAAGATTCAAACGGCTGCACCCATTTGTATGTGAATAATAAGGTCAACAGGAACCCTTTATTCACCTCGTGGAGGTGTGTGAGAACATTTTTATTATGGATGGATGCTTTTTATTGTACTGGTCTTGGACTGTTGAAGGGGAACTGTAACACATTGACTCAGGAAGGCAAAAGGATTGCAGGATTTGCAGGATCAAAACACGTAGATTTATTTACAAACACTCACTTGGAAGGACATCAACAATACAGAAGGACGCCGAAGCAGGTAGGCAGAACATCGGTGCAACCTCCACGCTTGAAGCTGGAGGGTAAGCTGAGGGACTGGCTGACTGTCATAGTGCTGCTGTAGGCTGAATTGTTGTGGATGACATCATCGGAGGTAAGGAGGGTGGGTTGGGTGGAATGCTGCTCATGACCCTGTAGCTATTGTCTTCAGGGGTCCACAAGGGCTGAATGTCTGTCTGGGAACAGCTCCTTGGAACTCAGAATCAAACATTTGTTGTCTGGGAACAGCGGAAGGGGTATGCACCCATTTGTATATGAAGAATAAGGTCAATAGGAACCCTTTATTCACCTCGTGGAGGTGTGTAAGACTGATTTTATTATGGATGGATGCTTTTCATTGTACTTGTCTTGGACTGTTGAAGGGGAACTGTAACACCTTGACTTACTCAGGAAGGCAAAAGAATTGCAGGATTTATCCAAAAACGTAGATTTATTTACAAACACTCACTTGGAAGGACATCAACAATATAGGAGACACAGGAATGACAATGGGTGATGTCAAGACACAACTGGGAATACAGGACGAGGAACTAATTGAACACAGACTTAAATACACAGGAGATAATTACATACCGGGTGAGACACAGGTGGAAACATTGAACATCAACAAACTGTGGGAACTGGAACAAAGGAGCACATGGGGAAGGTCACATGGTGAAAACAAACAAAACACAGGGTCTGACAGTGTTTAAAAGGTGCGTCCTTGCGCCTAAACAAAACAAAGGGTGAGAGGAGGTGGTCAGGAAAGAGTCTTTGAGGGAGAAACCAGGAGATGAGTTGGAGGACGTGGAAAGGAGGAGGTGGCCAGGGAGGAGTCACAGGAGGGAGGAGACAGGAAGGCAGGTGAAGCAGAAGTAGGACCCAGGACACAGCCAGGAGGACGGCCCAGGGTGAAGTCAACGAAGTGGGGAGCCATGGAGGAGTGGTAGCCGACTACAGGGAGACAAGTGTGGGAGACGCCGCAGCTAGTGGTGGAGCTCCAGGGGCGGGACGGAGAACCATAGGTCAAAGGTGACGTCAAGGTCCTGGAGGTCTGAGGCAGAGTGGATGGCTCACCCGACCGAAGCGACGACACAGGTCTGGAAGCCTGCAGCGGAGCCAGAGCGACAGAGGACCGAGGCGTAACTGGGGGGGAGGAGGAGCTCAGAGACAGCTCACCCTCTGCTGTGGGTCGGTGGGTGGAACTCTCGCTCGGTCCCTTGACGTCCAACAGGACTTCCACTTTTGGTGATGTTGCCGGCTCACACACCTGGTCAAACGATACATTGAGCTCCTCCTCCTGAGTGATGTTCCGCTATGTTGCTCTTGATGGTGATGGCTCACATACTGCTGGTGGCTCTCTATCTGCGGTGGGCTCCTGCACACACTCCCTGCAAATGGTAGTTGGGCTGGTCGCAGGGTCTGGATTGGCACTGAGGAGTTTTTCTTCCATACGGGCAGTGAACAATGGTTTGTTCCTCACCAGTGTCCATTCCACAAAAGCTGCGAGATTGCCCCGAGGATCATCTTCAGAGCACGTTGTTCGGCCAGCTGGATCGATTAGCTAAGAACAGGAATCTGCCAGTATGGTCCTCGAGGCTGCTTTCCCCTTGCTTCATCATGAGGATCAGGAATTTGGGGTGTAAATGGATTCCTTGGAAAACACAGGGAAGGGAAAAGAACACTGGGGCAAAAAGACTATAAAGATAAAACAAGGGGAAAACACGCCATATACTTTTCTTTTGGGTCTGGTTTTATGTAACATCTTGACTCACACAAGAAGGCAAAAGGATAGCAGGATTTGTCAAATTACGTAGATTTATTTACAAACACTCACTTGGAAGGACATCAAGAATACAGGCGACACAGGAACGACAAGGGTTGACGACAAGACACAACTGACAATACCAGACGAGGAACTAGCTAAACACAGGGACTTAAATACACAGGAGATGATTACACTGATTACATACAGGGGTGAGACACTGGTGAAAACGATGAACATCAACAAACGGCAGGAACTGAAACAAAGTAGCACATGGGGAAGGTCACATGGTGAAAACGAAACACAGGGTCTGACAGGAACACCCGCCCATTGCATTGTAAAGCTGGAAAAGATCATTTTTAGAAGAATAATGTGTGAAAAGTAAAAAAGAAAGTCACATACACATACTGTCTGAGTGAATCATGGACTAATTTTAATTTAACTATTCCTTTAACAGCACAATGACATATGATATGCCCCTTAATCACTACATATCAAGGCCCCGGTGTGTACTTCAAACAAAATCAAACAACAAACCAAAATGATGTAATTTAAAGCAAAATCTGGACAAAACCAAATTCATTTTCAGTTGGTTTCCACAGTTTGACCTGTGACGATTGTGCAATCAGTGGGTATGTTCTAGAATTCTCTCTTTGATGTGCGATTGAATCTCAAAACTCGTTTGCATGGAGGTGGATATCCAAAACAACAACAACAAATTAGCAACATACACTGGAGGGTCAAGTAGCAGAGCTGGCACGATCAAGTCACACACACTGTCACACACTGAATGAGAAGAGCCACTGTGTTGCACCATGTCTTTTAAAGTTCTAAACAAGGCTTCCAAGATAGTTGCAATAAACTATCTTGGACAACATGAGTGCTGCACAAATGTGGTGCTTCTTAAGACTGGGACACACCAAGCAGTCTGTCGGTCACTATGGGTCTGGCTAGTTGGTATTGGGGTGTTTCACATGTTGGGTTAACGTTGGATCAGAGCAATTCAGCATGTAGAATCTGAATCTGATGGTTATTCAGGAACAAGAGCACGAGAACAAAAACTGAAGTTACGAACTCCAAGTTAACAATTCAATTTAAGAATGAACATAAAGAGGCGCTACCTTTCTGAAATATTTGCAAATGATATGTAGTATTAGATTATCAGACATAGCAAAAATGACTGTAATTACGGAATTAAACGCTTTGTTTAAGCTTTGTCTGTGTGTTTTGTCTTTGCCTTTGGGGAATGAGGAAACAGAATACTGCCCGCAGGCACAGAATGTGTGCTCTCATTTCAGTCGGCTGCCACGTATTTGGTGTCAACCTGCAGATTTCTGGTCCAGATGGGACCAGATGCAAACCTGCAGCACAGTTAGTTTTCATTGGCCGTAGTTGTTTGGCGTCGGCTTGGTGTATCTTGGCCCTTAAGGTTTTTACCCATCCTCATTAAAAATAAATGAATGGTTGCTCTTTATTGTACCGGTCAAAACCTGCCCATTGTATTGTGCCTTAAGCTGAAAAAGCCTGAGTTTTTAGGATGCCTTGAGGTTAAGTAGATAATAGGCTAATTTAAATTTTGGGTGAACTAACCCTTTAACAGCACAATGTTACCAGATGCATATGCCAGGCCCTTTAATCAAAACATATCAAGGCCCCAATATACCTCAAACATAAGCAAAGAAGCGAACTGTGTTGTAAATATCCAAAAGGAAATTAAAGTTGTAGCAGCTTCTCCTGTGATGCATGGTGTTAATGTTATCCCCTTCCATCACAGCTGAGGTCTACATCTTTTCTATGTGCACACCCAGGGATAGGCAGCATTTATGATACATGTATTTAAAATACAAAATAGCATTTTGTCAATAGTATTTGATAGGGTTGAAGAAGGGCGCCACGGTGGCGTAGTGGGTAGCACGTTCGCCTCACAGCAAGAAGGTCGCTGGTTCGATCCCCGGCTGGGCCAGTTGGCATTTCTGTGTGGAGTTTGCATGTTCTCCCCGTGGTTGCGTGGGTTTCCTCCGGGTGCTCCGGTTTCCCCCACAGTCCAAAGACATGCGGTACAGGTGAATTGGGTAAGCTAAATTGTCCATAGTGTATGTGTGTGAATGAGAATGTATGGATGTGTTTCCCAGAGATGGGTTGTGGCTGGAAGGGCATCCGCTGCGTAAAACAAATGCTGGATAAGTTGGCGGTTCATTCCGCTGTGGCGACCCCAGATTAATAAAGGGACTAAGCCGAAAAGAAAATGAATGAATGAAAGGGTTGAAGATAATGCCTTAATATTTTGTTTCAAAATAATTTAGTGTCTTGTATTGTTGTTTAAAATTACTGTGAAATATTTTGCAAATAGTCCACAATACCTGATGACATCTTAAAAATGAGGACCCTGATTGGTGCTTTCTCAGTTATTTGCCTAGGCTTGACATCAGAACAGAACACTGATTTAATTTTAAGAAGGCGGTCAATGATTGGAGTATGGATGCTTAAAGAAAGGAACAGAAAAATGGTGAGGGTGTACTCATGAACAAGACAACAACCATTGAAAATAGTTACTGAAGAAATATATAATGGCTATAGCGTACAATTCAGAATCTTTGCTTAAAAAAATGAGATGAAGTAAAATATCATTCCTTATAAACAGGATTTGGAGCTTCAGAACATCATCAATCTCAGTCTGCTGAGGTGGAAGTGCAGATGAACTTAACATCTAAAGATGGTGCACTGGTGTTTTTAAAGAAGGTAAACTGAGACTCTTCCAGTTAAATAAGAACTGAAAGAATCTTGGGAGAATGAGTATACTGTACAAATAATGGATGGATTACTGATGCAGATGGCAAGAAAATAAGTCAAACAACATTAAAATAAGTCCAATGCTGATGATACTTACATACTTCATTGGTTTCAAACGAAAGTAGCTGATCTGCAGGTGCACTGTATATTTAATTAAGATGTCTGCCTAAAGATGTCAAAATGTCATGATATATGAGACACAAATATTGAATAATACTCTAGAGACAGGTCAAGAACTCCACACTCCTGAACACAGCAGCAGCAGGATATATACGAGTTTATTTCCAAAAACATATATTTTTGTAATTTTTAGATATCATATTTTTATGTTGTGGAGTTTTAAGAAATCATGTTTTTACATTGAGTATAGAAGAGTTTATTTGCAAATTCTGTGCACAAAAAATTAAAATGAACTCCTGTCACCCTTTTACATCTAAGATTGTTAATAGGTTGAATAATCATTGAACATAGACAAGTGGAAACATAATCAACATAGTATGTTCTGACTATGTTCATTATCTGCATCAAATGATTTACTATAGGATATCATCTCCAAGACAGAACTTATTACACAGCCAAATCCTCTGAGTAAAATTTACTAAGTTCAGGCAGCATTTAGTCCCTCTCTAAATTGAGTTACAGTTACTCAAGTTAAGGAAAAAATGAAAGGATAAATTAGGGGATGATTGAGCTCTAATGATGAAGACCTGCTGTTAATAAACAGAAACACAGAAGAGAAACACAAAACTAACCTGACTTCAGTCACAGCCTTAGATGAAATTAGCTGAGATATAATACATTCAATCTCTTAAAATTTCAGCAGAGGATCGTTAAGCAACTCCACAAACAGCAGCTTTACTTATTACCAATATGTTTGCCCTTATTTAAAGAGGGACCAAAAGAACTGGGTAAATTTTAGTCAGAGGATTTTGCTGTGTATATGATATTTACACTAAACTCAAAGAGAAACACAAGTTACCTTTGAGTTGCAAGTTTAACTTACTAACCATTTAGCCACAACTTCACCCTATAGGTGAAGAAGTGGAAGAGAAAATTTGTTGTTATCAAACATTGTTTACTTCACTAAGTCAGTTTGGTGAAGGGATTGATCTAACAGGCCTTTTGATAGAAGGTTTGTGAAGATATTTTATGCTGCCTTTTAAAAGTATTTTGTATTTAAAATACAGAAGTACAGTATTTGATTGTGATAGGTTTGTTGCTGCAGAATTCCGCAGATTTGTGAGCTCATCGTTTGATCGATTTATTTACAAATAGAAGTCTGTAATATTTGAGTTTTTAAATTAATTTCAACATTACTGACTAATGTGCAAAGTAAAGTATATTTTCTGTCTTTTAGTGAATGCATTATATGAGCCCTGCTGTGGCATTGCTTACCATATTACCAAGAGTTACATTACTGGTCTAACACTTCATACCTTTCTAGTGTACAAGAAATATAGTCACATATCATTGTCTTCATATATTGACTTTACTTTATTTTGCTTTCAGGGTCACAATCATTTTACTATTATTTTATTTTCAATTAATTCGCATAGGTTTGAAGTTTACACTACTGGACTGTGGCATAACTTTTGCCTTCATTGATTAGACTGATAACTATAATAAATCAATTAATTTGTAAAAATAATAAATAAATGTATAATTGAATAATAATAATTATTAATGTAGCAATATAATAATAACAATAATAATAATTTAGTTTTAATGTATACATTTCTCCTACTGTCATATTGAAACCAACTTGCTTTACCTTGTATAACTGCTGTACTGCCCTCTTGTGGTCTGGTCAATATGCAAACAAATAAATACAATGGCCACAGGTGCCTCAACTACTGAGGGTCTACTAAATACTTCATATTCATTTGTTTATTATATATATAGTTTGTTCAATATGTTCTATATCTTGTTTTGATTCAAATGTATAAAATATCTTTGGTCTTTGTAAAGTTTATTGACATTTAAATTCAGACACAAGCACAGACATAACATATGCCTTTCGGTATTTATTTAAATATTAAGACACATTCAGCCCCATTTAGACAGTAATTGTTTCTACAGGGGAAATGGTTCAAATGCAGCTTTTACAGGTTATTTTTTAAATGTCAATTTAAATTCAATTCTGCATTTACAAAGAGTTGAACTGCATTCTAGACAAGACATTTTACTTTGTGTACAAAAAGCAATATCTGAATTTACAAATTGCCAATTGCTGTCTAATAGTGTTTATGTCATATACTCTACCATAATCTCAGTATGATGAACTTAACTTCAGTATTTTTTGAAGGTGCATACAGTATAAACATTTACCAATGTGAGCAATACTAATGCCTGAGTAAATATTGGCAGTTCTTTTTATTGTTCTTTTCATTCTTTAAGATCTTTATTCATTCAGTACAATTAACCAGATGTTGAATTAAATTACAATGTAACTTTGAATTCTCTAATGATGTCAAATCTTTCTCTTCTCAGCTGCACAGAAGAATTAAATAATGTAGCACCGTAGAGAGGGAATCAACTCAAAAAAAGAGAGCATGTGAACTCAAGTTTCTTAAAAAACAAACAAAAGACAAATAAATAACAACAACAACAAAGTCTGAAAGTCGAATGATGAGGTTTTTCTAGCATCACACTAGTCATGGATTAACCTAAGATGTGCTAAATGTTTTCTAGAGCACTAATCTATACAAACTTTTACTACCTTTTATACTCTAGTTTGGATTGTAAACACAGAAGCAGCAGAAAAAAAATCATAGTGCACACTGAAGTGTAACAAATATATCCCAAACAAAGCAACAAAGTGAGTCATTTTCTGTCCAAACTAAATCCAAAACTGCTGCATGTTGGGACAAAGTTACACCTTAATTATGTGAGTGGGTTTTTGGACTAATGAGATGTCAGAGGGGCGTCACAAACAAACAAAAACAAGCTAAACAATGGACAAAATGTTTTGTTTTCACAGTTTCGGTTGGTTTGGACAAAAACTAACATGTATGAGCTTTTATCACTTGCTGCTTAATCATGTTTCACTTGGTTAAAGTACAGTTTTATACTGAAATCAAAACATTCTTACGATTAACTAGTAAAGACCACACACTTAAGATTTTTCATCTAGCATGTTAAACATATTAACATAACAAAATATTATGACAATACTTTCACAAATACTGAGCAGATTAACCCACTGAAGATGTATATTAATGCATTTATATAGTTTTTTACAGTGCTTTTCTAATACCTGTTCTTTGTGAAGGAAAACCTGGGAGATAAAATATTGGTAAAAAATGCAGTGTATTTTGCCAGTCGAGTTGATTACCCATAACACTGAGGTGTCCATGTACCTTGGGTCAGAGTTCTTTGTTGATGCAGACAGCTTTCTTGAAATTCAGCTGCAAACGGCTTTGCTAGAAATATATGTAACTAATAGCTGTAGAAATTATTATAAATGTAATGTTTTTAGCTTTTTATTTTGACCATAAAGGTATGTAGAAATTTTTCTCAAAAAATAATGTCTACCTGTGTTTTTAAAATCATTTTAGAGGTTTCGTTCTACTCGTCTTTCTCTACGATGATCTCTCCATGAAGTACCCTCCTCCTTTGACGTAGCATGTGGAAGTAGAGCTGAGGAAACACTGAAAGAGAAACAGACACATGTTAATATGAAGAAAAAGTATTGACAATGGAGATACATGGTGAAATATATGTAAATAAACTCTGTAACCAGTAACAGCTTCATCTGCCTCGGCTTCCAAAGTACTAAGAATATCCACAAGTTTTTCTACACTAAAATCAATTATTGTGCATGCAAGCGCATTTACACTGTAAACAATATATCTGTAATATTTAAGAAAAAAAAAAAACTGTTGCAATTTTACTGTAAAAATATGGTAGGATCATGAAATTACAGCATTTCATTATTTTATAGTCATACAGCAATGTTTTTTCTGTCATGAGCCAATGTTTATCACAAACCACTTTTCACACAAGCAGAGAACTAATATATACTCATATAAAGTAATGTAATAAACATTATATGTAACAAAAATCCAATGTACATAACATTAAACATAAAAAAAACATAGTAATGTGTCATACAGGAAAATCTGGGAATGCGAACTAAGGTTATTTACCATATATTTTAAGGGAACTTACTTCATTTTTAGTTTTTTTAGTATTGAAATCACAAACCATTTTTACAGTGTACCCAGTAGAAGTACTCTCAACAACTTTTACTGGCACATCTGGCTAGCATCTAAGACTTATTAATTCCAATATCATTCAACAACATAATGCCACTGTAGACATGAGCTATTAGCAGAAAGTGTCTAATGATAGAAGGATTGCCAAGATAAAGACAGTAGACTTTAGACGTCTTACACGGGATGTAGGACAGCATGACAATGATCAAGAAGTAGTAATAGTCAAAGGACACGTTGTATTTGTTGGGGAGCCTTAGGGAGTACATGCCCGATCTTCGGACATATGGTAAGGCAGCATGTATGGTCAGCAGTTCACCAACTACTCCCAGTGGGTACATGACAATAAACATGTTATACCTGAAGAAATGGGGAAAAAAGAAACAGACAAATACAATAATTTACTCAATGGGGAATTTAAAAATAAAGTTCAGCATAATATTAACTTCACTTCTTAATGTGTAAATACAAAAGAGCAACTTCATGATAATGTGTCAGTATGGTGGAATAAGGCCTTCTAAATAAATGAGCTAACACTTTTGGAATCTTTTATGATTAAGAAATCACTTCACAACTCATTAAACTCAATCTATTTTCCTGATTTCGTAGGAAGGTGCCAGAGCACTAACAATGCCTGGTAAAGATACAATTCCTGTAAAGCAGTGGCAAATGGTCTGGGAGAAGAGGGCTTTAAAAATGATTTTGGACTAAAGGGGGGCACAGATAGGCCTGTCACGATATCAATTTTTTATTGTACCGTACAGTATATTGTATAACCTAAATATATTGCTATAAACAATATTATTGTCAATATTATTTATGCCACTCATTATATAATGTCAGAATGACAATATAATATCATCACAATGCAAGTACTCTTCCACATCATATTTTATTCCTAAGAGTATTTCATTTAAGTAATAATTTTAACAATTTACCAATCAGGCATTGGAATCAGAAAATAACACACATATCCTAAATACATATTAATAAATGTTAACAAAAAAGTGTGAGGTAAAAAGTAATAGATGCTGCGATGTCTGCTAGCAGATTTATTTTCAGTTGTCAGGCACCCACTTGAAAATATACTAAAGTAATTAATTTACTCTACAGTAAATACTATAGTGTTTTTAACCATACTGACACTGATGCCTCCAATAGAGACAGAGATGTTGCACAATCAGCTAAAATATTCCAAGAATTTCTTTTTTTTAATGTATGGGCTATGTATATTGCATCACAAAAAATGATTGAGGTCATGTCCATGTGTTGTGGGATAAGTCGATATATTGATTGTTGTGACAGGCCTAGCCAAAGACTCAAATAAGTTAAGAACTACAGTGATAAAGGGCTATTATGAAAATGCTGACTAGTTGACGGCACTGCAAAAATGCCCACAGATCTGTTGAATTCATAAATTTTGCAACCCTTCATGAGCACCCACTGCATTAAATATAACAAGCATGTTATTTATCTAACTTGAAGTGAAATATCTAGGGCATTAAGACTCTTTTGAACAACTTGATTATTTGGATCAGCTGCGTTTGATTAGGGTTGGAGCAAAACTATGGAGAGCTGCGGCCCTCCAGGGACTGAGTTTGAGACCCATGATCTTAGGCAGTGGTGCTCAACCCTGCTGCTGGAGATCGACCTTCCTGCTGAGTTCAGCTCCTACCCTGATCAAACACACCTGC
>CAIGQQ010040405.1:2763304-2780300 GCA_903798035.1 Danio albolineatus | reverse complement strand
TGTGATCCTGAACATGTTAAAAGTGTAAGCTACATGTGTTTAATGTGTTTGTCATGTCATTGAGTTTACAAGACCCATAGTTTACAGTATTCTGCCTTATAGTGATCAATCATTCAGAGTTCAGAATATTTATTGGACTGCCTCATGTTTTAGGATTTATTATAATTTTTAATGATGAATTTACTGAGTTTGTTATTTTAAAAGCACTGTCTTGATGCATTAAACCATGTTAAGCATTTTAGAATGTCCCTAAAAGAAGGCTCAAATGTGAGAGAAAGCAGAAGAGAATTAGCAAATTTGAAACCATAAGCAAACACCTCAGTACTACTTTTGCATTAAATCCCTTAAGACTCCATTAAAACCATCCATATCATCTTATAGAAACTGTAAAAGAACAGGCAAGCAACATTTCCTTAAAAATACATCATTTTGTTGATTGTGCAAAATAAATGTATTTTAGATCCCACATCATAACGAACTTTGCCACTCTCTATATCTTCTTAGTAAGCAGTTTCTGTATGATTTCAGTGAAGTGTTTGCACACATGTTCTCTGGTTGTTTGTGCGCCTGCAGTGTCTGAGTTTATATAATGTGTCCAGGTCTCGCCACACAATAGTGAGTGCAGAGTAAGCAGTAACTTCACCAGCTGCTCCCTGCTTCATTGGTGTGAACGGAATATGCCAGTGCTTTGGCACAATACACTCCTGCCCCTCCAGTCTGGGAACTGGAGGCCAACAACTTTTTTTCTTTCACTTTCTGTCTCTCTTTTTTGGCATCTCTTCCACAGCATGGGGTCAGGCAGCAAGATAAAGTTTGCTGTGTGTGAGGTGCTGCAGTTCGCCAGCTTTTGCGTTCCTCTTTTTATCATAATGCAACGTTTTGCCCGAATAGTAGCTAGAGTGAAAAGCCAACTTCAACCATCTGGTGGGAATTCTACTACAGCGTATTGGCTAATTGTGGCTTCATCTGTGGCCTATGTAACAACAATGGCAATGTTGATATGGCTGCCTATGAAGTATATGGTGTTCACGAAGAAGAGGGTGCTGGTTGGACGAAAGAAGTGGTAAGAGTGACTTTTTTTCAGGGTTTTATGCAACGTAAAATTTATTTTACAGAGAATCAATGACAAAAAACATTTAGATGGTAAAATCTCAATTTAAATACTTTTTTATAACATTTTAATGAAGTAGTGCTGTGGAGAGCCACATATGCTAAATGAATAAGTAAGCAATTTACTATGATTACATGAAGTACTACAATAGTACTATTACAATGAAAGATTTGTATTATAACAGCACTTGTCGTATGGAGCTAATAATTTGTCAAAACAATCTGAATTTGAATTGTGTTAATATGAATTATTAATTAATAATTATTAATGAATGTTATATGCCATTAAAATGATTTGAATTTGAATTTCATAACTTAAATATTTGAATATCTGAAATTTAAGACGGTCCCACGGTGGCCTAGTGGTTAGCACGTTCGCCTCACAGCAAGAAGGCCGCTGGTTCGATCCCCGGCTGGGCCAGTTGGCATTTCTGTGTGGAGTTTGCATGTTCTCCCCGTGGTTGCGTGGGTTTCCTCCGGGTGCTCCGGTTTCCCCCACAGTCCAAAGACATGCGGTACAGGTGAATTGGGTAAGCTAAATTGTTCATAGTGTATGTGTGTGAATGAGAATGTATGGATGTGTTTCCAAGAGATGGGTTGTGGCTGGAAGGGCATCCGCTGCGTAAAACAAATGCCGGATAAGTTGGCGGTTCATTCCGCTGTGGCGACCCCGGATTAATAAAGGGACTAAGCCGAAAAGAAAATGAATGAATGAATGAATGAAATTTAAGACAACTAAATCTTATGAAGTCAGATTTTTATAGACATATTTTCAGACTTCAGATTTTTGGTTCTGATAGATTTCAGATGTTGGGTTTGTAAAAATACAGTTTTGTATTTTCAATATGAAGAAATTCTGAACATCAAATTCAATATTCTAAAATTTAAAACCAGAAATTCAGATTGGGTAGAAGGCTTCTGAGAATATAATATTCATTTACATGGATTTTATTTTTCAAATAGCTTTGCAGTTGCTGTTACATAAAGTGTAAACAATTAAACTTTAAAAAGTAGCTAGTTTTAGTCAATGGTCATTTTTTTTATTGAAATTATTTTTATTGTAATTTTTCATCAAATGAAATCTCAGTATAACAGCATAGCATAACTTTTTTTTTCCTTTTAGGAGACCTGTTGCATTGGCCTATGTACTTCTTTCAACATTGCCCTGTTTTGCCTTTCTTATAGCCAGCTCTGAGGTAAATTCATGTAAAAGTATTGATAAGTTTGAAGTTTACAGTGTTTAGTAGCGAAAAACAGGCAATTTTTTTATCCTTTGTTGTCTTGACTTTATATATGCATGTTGCTTACATATTATACATATATGTTTATTTGGATTTTTGAAAAATCCTTAAAAGGAGAAAAGGCAAAAGTTATGATTTTTACTAAAAGAAGGATCTTTTGATTTCACCCCTTGTGGAGTGAGTTATCGTTGTAAGTACTATAATGATTTCTTATCTGATTTTGTTAACATAAGTTTGTGGGTGTGAGTATCTGTGTGTGTGCACGTGTCTATACAAACTTTAGCAAATAAATTATTAACTCACTAAATAAAGTAATTTGACTTTGAGGATCACGAGCTTATGATTGAACACAGCTGGTAGCACATCAGCTCCGTGTATTGCACCAATCAGATGAAGCCTTACACACTATAAATTACCAGAGCTTGCTACTCCATTCATCTTCGTCTTGAAGAATCCCCCTTTCACCCCAACTCCTCCTCTTCTCTGATAGGGCAGCATGACAGCCCAGTGGTTAGCACTGTTGCCTCAAAGATAGAATGCCGCAGGTTCGGGCCCTCTCCGCGTACTCACCTACACAGTCTATGGAAATCATTCAGACGAGACTCTGAGGTAATGAATGAAAAGTTTTATAAATAATGCTATCTGGTCATTTAAATTGACATAATATTGTTTTGCTGTAGTAAAATGGGCAGAGAGTGATGAAGAGTGATAAATTGTGATAAATTGATAAAAAGTTAAACTACTACTTGTACAGCTCACTTTATTTGCCAAGTGCAGAATACATGTTCAAAAATAAATAATAAAAATAAATTTGAGTGTGATGAAGATGTCATGCTGCTATATTCAATAACTTGCTGAATTGCAGGAAACATTTGCTGCACATTGCAGTAGCTAGATCAATATTAGAATTTCAAGGCATCCAAATAGGTGTTTATTTGTCTAAACATGCTGGATCAGCATTTGTCTATTGTCTATAAGCTTGTCATAATCTCATGCCATTTTAAAATAATGATAGTCATATCACTTTATTTTTTAGCCACAGAATCTTCTTGTGCTACCTTTATTCACTTTTATGGAGTAATTTTTAGTGACAATGGCCACAGCAAACAATAATGGTCACCTGTTTGATACTATGATTATTAGGCTTGTCATATCCCATCAATAGGATGACATCATTGACTGTAATACATGAACTGTTTAACTTTTTTGAATTTAACCATTGTTGAAAACAATGTACACATGAACAATATATGTTATATAAGAGTTTGCCGTTGCTGATGATTGATTATAAAGCGTGTTTGGCATGCTGTCGCAGGAGAGAGCCCTGAGCTTGTGGGATACGAAGATATGATTTCTTTTAAGAAGGAAGTCCAACTGTATAAAAACAACTTTTTTTTAAAACCATGGATTCAAAGGCTAGGCGAGACACTGGTCTAAACTTTGACAAAACTGCAGGGTCAAGATTTTTTATTTATTTATTTTTTGAAAAGAGGCCTGACCACAGCATGCTTAAAATAGTTGGCACAGTCCCTACTATTTAACTATTTATGAATGACAAGAAACAAGGTCCTACCATGATAAAAACCTGTTTATGCACCCTTGATGGAATAATGTCTAATGGACAGTTTGTTGGTGTCAACTGCTGGAGTACCTATGAGAGGAGAGACAGGGACACTGGCTCACAGGTTGATTCTGACATATGTTCTTAAACAGTGTTACAAAGGTTTATAACAGACTGTATTGTATTAAATAACACTCTAGGATAATGTGGTAATCAGAAAGCCTGTCCCTTAAGTTACCCAGTGAAACATGTCATTTGTCTCTTTTCCACCTGTGTTCTCCCTGTCTACAGTGCCGCCTAAGGGCACGAGTGGAGTAATTTAACTAGGGGTTTGGTTTTGGAGAAACGGAGAAACACAATCCAGAATCCTGTAGTAGGTGTAGTGAAAGTCAGATATAAAGTCTTCTGGGAACAGGGGAGAAGTCAATTTAAGGGGAGAAGTCAAAGACCCAAGTGTAAAAAATACAGTTCATAAAAGCAGCGGCAAATTCTTCAGCTGTGGTGGTGGAAATAATGGTGCGGTGGCGACAGGCTAGATACAAGAATCTGGTAGCAGATAGAGGGACTGAACATTCAAAAATTATGGGCAAATTGTCTGAGACAGAAGGGTTACATATTTCTAAGATGGAAACAGAAAGTCCATGAGAAATAATAAGGTCCAGTGTTTGGCCATACTGGCTTTAATGTATGCACTACTGGATTAACTGAACCCTGGAGCTTAATACACACTTATTACACATATTAATTGTCTTAATAATACACTTATTTTTCTTAAGTCATACCTACTTAAATATAATTATTATTCTATTTTTGTTATACACTGCTCAAAAAAATTATAGGAACACTTTGATAGCACATCTGATCTCAATAAGGGAAATATCATGCTGGATATTTATACCAATATGGACTGGGTGATGTGTTAGTAATGAAAGAATGCCACAACATTTGAAAGTATTGGAAATTGTAAACATACAGGGGGCTGAATTCAAAGATGCCCCTTTTTTGCTGACATTTCATTGCAGTCACACAGAACTACTCTTAGTTGTTTGTATGGATTTAATTCATGTCTGACAATGTCAAGGTATGCTTCCAATGAGACAACAGGTGGTGTACTGGGGTATTTCCTTTCAGATGTTGACCAGGGCATCATTAAGCTCTTCAGTGGTCTGAGGTGCAACCTGGCTTCATCAGATGGATCAAAACAAAATGTCCCAGAGTTGTTCTGTTGGATTTAGTTCCATTCAGCCTTGGTGCCTTTTAATCGTAACAATTCCTTCTTTCTCGAGGAACTGCCTGCACGTTCTTGCCATGATTAGTTAGTTATTGTCATGTTCCTCAATGAATCCAGGACCCAGAGCCAAAACAGGTCATGCTGAACAATATTACAGGCAGCATTACATTCTCCACGGTGTCTACAGACATTTTATATCTGCCTACATGCTCAGTATGAACCTGCTTTCATCTGTGAAAGTACAGAGTACCAGACATGGGCCAGCCAACTATGATGTTACACTGGCAAATGTTTTTTAAGCCTATGGTGCCAGGAATTTAGCACAGGGCCGGCTAGATGATGTCTGGCCCTCAGGCCACCCTCATGAAGCCTGTTTCTTATTGTTTTTACTGAGGCATTAACACTGGTGATCTGCTGTAGGGCATATTGTAGGGCTCTGGAAATGGTCACTCTGGTTCTGCTAATAAGTTATGGACCTTCTACAGCCCTGTCCAGCTCTCACAGAGTAACTGCCTGTCTCCTGAATCTCCTCTATGCTCTTAAGGGGGACACAGTAAAACTTTTGGCAATGGCATGTATTGATGTGCCATTGTAGTGGACTTGTCTCTCACCACAAAGAACTTCACAATGCTACTGGCTTTGGTGGACCACGTCTGCAGTTTATTTAAAACAGGACAGTGATTATCACCACAGACACACTCTCAGTTCTGTGTTCTCTCTTACACAAGTCCAAATCTGCTTTGACAAGTATTGTGTAGGATAAGTATTCTTCACCGTGATGCTATTCAGCCCTCGATAGTCAATGCACGGACGGAGGGAACCATCCTTCTTTTTTACAAAAAACCCCCCCGCTCCCGCCGGTGAAGAAGAGGGGTGGATGATCTTGGCTGCCAGAGAATCAGAAATATATTTCTCCATGGCCTCCCTCTCTGGGACAGAAAGTGAGTATAATTTGCCTTTAGGCCAAGACGTTCCTGGTAATAAGTCTATGGCACAGTCATAGGGACAACGGGGAGGTAGCAAAGCTGCTCTAGACTTACTGAACACTCTCTTCAGGTCGAGGTACTCTCTAGGCACGTTTGACAGGTCTATGCGCTTTCTATTGCACTACAGAATACACAGCAGAACAAGCAGACAAAAGGCAAGACTCATGACAACTCTCACTCCACGAAAACACTGAATTATGACCCCAATTAATATGGGGCTTGTGTAATACTAGCCAAGGGTGACCGAGGACCACTGGTGGGATTGTGGTCTCTGTTAAAAAAATGTGATGGATTCAGAATAATTACCAGATGTAATGAGTCTTATGGGACCAGTGGAGTGTGTGATAGAGGGAAGAGAAAGCCCACTGAGGGTGTGGACAGCAATGGGCTGCGAGAGAGGAAATACCAGAATGTTCAATTTGTGAGCAAGTGTGAAATCAATAAAGTTACCCTCAGCACCAGAATCAATAAGCGCTTGATATTCATGTTTACATGTTCCAGTACAGTTTAACAGATAACTGAGTGGCAGCAGAATAGGTTTTGTTCCAGGTGATCTCACCCGCCAGTAACTTCTTACCTACTGACGGGCTCTTATTTTTAATAGGACATGAAACTACTATGTGTGCCGCCCCTCTGCAGTACAGGCAGAGCCCCTCTGAACGGCGACGACGTTTCTCCTCAACCGAGAGTCGGATCTGCCCATTTGCATGGGCTCAGGCTCAAAAGTGGGTGTGTCCACCAGCGGACAAGTGCAGTAAAAAGTTTGTGCATCAAGACGCATTGTTTGCATGGTGTCCTATGTTGCAGCCTATAATCCACGCGAAAGGCCAGTTAAAAAGGACTGTCTAATGTCTTGGGTAACTCTAGTGCATATATCTCGTCTTTGATGTAATCAGCGAGTCCGTGTTAAAACATGTCCCATTGCGCCTCTGAATTCCACTTACACTCAGCTGCAAATGTGCAAAATTCAATAGAAAAATCAGCAACGCTCCGATTCTCTTAAGAGTGTTTAGCGAGCACGCGCGTTGCTTCTTGGTCTGAAGCTGCCCGATCAAAAACTTTCTTGATCTCCTCAGAAAAGGACTGAAACGATGAACAGCAAGGCTGTTTCTGTTCCCACACTGCAGTGCCCCAGAGTGCCGCTCGTCCTGACAGTAAGGTGATAACAAACGTGATCTTACTCTCCTCTGTGGGAAATGAAGAAGGTTGTAAGGAGATGTAAAGAGAGCATTTGGCGATAAATCAGTGGCATAACTTTGGCTCACCGGAGTAGAAAGCCAATGGCCAAGCCAAAGCCAGGGTTCGGCGACTCGGATGTTCTGAACAGACGGTGAAATCACAGGTGGAGTGACAGCGAGCGCTTGCGGAACGACATCAGACTGTAGTCTCTGTAGCTGCGTGGTGAGTTCAGAAACTTGGGTTACTAATGCTTGAATGGCTTGTCCAGTGACCAACATTTGTCCCTCCTGGCGATCAAGTCGAAGTGAGCTTTGTTTTAAAAAGTCTGTGATCTCAGTCACACTCGCTGGGTCCATGCTGGGGTCAGTTCGTTCTGTCATGAATCATGACTGAACCCAATTGCAAGTGAACAGTTTATTAGAGTACACAAGCCTGAAGCAGCACAGGCAGAAAATAGCTAGTGATCCAATGGCTGAAGACAGGAGAAGAAAAGGAGTCCAACGAACTACTCAGCATCAGAGATTGGACTTGACCTCAAGGGAGTGATCGGAGTGCAACAGATATCAGCGAGGATTGCCTGACAACAGACAGACACAGACATGAACAACAATGAACTGACAGAGAGAAACAGGAGCGTCGGCCTGATAAAGCGAGCAAATGCGCATCAGCTGTAGCGCGCTGATGAATCAGCTGGTTGGTGCTACGCAACCAGGAATCACTAGTGACAACAATACCACGTGACTGCCCAGCTGTAAAAGGTAAAACACAGAACTGTCAGCCGAGCAACCACACACACACACACACACACAAACAAAAGGAACAAGCAGAGCCATAAATCGTGACACTTCTTGGTAGAAATATACACTTACACATATTACCATACACCCCCAAATTCAGTACTTCTCATATCTATTTAAAGCTCACTCATACCTAAATTTCAGTCACCTCTAAAAATTCAACTTGAAACATCTATTTAACCAATTTTTATGGTGCCTGCTAAACACTCTGTTCTTGGGGACTTTTTCTGTGAATATACACAACTTTGTCTGCTCATTGAGCTGACATAATTTGACAAGACAATTGATTCATCTCGGACTCTCTGGTTACCCACAGATCCCCTTGTTCTTTGCCCATGACTGGTGCGCAATTAATTTGATTCCAATTCCTGTACACTTGTCATCATCAGACTGCTAACTGTCAGTTTGTTCCTCCTGCTTCATACTCATCATCAGAACTTTCAGTGTGCTCACACTCATTCCTGGTAGAAAGATTATTATCTCTTGTTAGTCTAGCAGGAGGCCTCGGGGAAGACCCAGGACACGCTGGAGGGACTATGTCTCTCGGCTGGCCTGGGAACGCCTCGGGATCCCCCCGGAGGAGCTGGAGGAAGTGTCTGGGGAGAGGGAAGTCTGGGGTTCTCTCCTAAGACTGCTGCCCCCGCGACCCGGCCCCGGAAAAGCTCAAGAAAATGAATGAAATGAATGAGTCTAGCAGTCTGATTTTTCCAACTCCGTGGTATATTCTTTGGTCCTCTTTTTTACAGTAACTTTCTCAGTACTCTGAGATGCTTTGGGCCTACACCTTTAAAATTCAATTATGGGTCTTTTGTCCATCTTTACTTTTGACTCTCTATCTAGCTGTCAGTTTAAACAATAGTTTTACTAAAGTCGAGAGGGCTTCAATGAAATGGGAATAATTTGCTACCTCTAGAAAAAAAAACTTTGCTTAGTGATGGAGTCCTTTCATCTACTTCTTTTAGGTCTGTGGAGTTGATGTCACTAATTACAGACAGTTTAGCTGGATCAGTAGCTATGTCACTCTCAGTTACAATGTGTCATAGAAATTTTATTATTTTATTGTTTTATTTTATTTGAGATTAAGTTCTTTAAGCCAAGAAAACACCATCTCAAGGTGGTTGAGTGCTTTCTTTACAGTTTTGTCAAGGACAAGCGAGTCATCTAAGTAGTAGAGATGTGTCTGGTAGTTCTTTTCCCCAAAGATCGATGTCAGAATTCGTGAGAATGTTGCTGGACTGTCACTTAAACCTTGAGCCATTTGGTTATATTCATATAGCCCTACTGAGGTTGTGCATGCCATATATTTGAGGTCATCTTTTTTAATTAGAATGGTATAGAAGCATGATGTTAGATTCATAATGCTTATAACATCATCAGCTTGATGAGGTAAAGCAGGGCTGCTCAACCCTGCTCCTGGAGATCGACCTTCCTGCTGAGTTCAGCTCCTACCCTGATCAAACACACCTGAACCAATTAATTTGGACCTGAACAGCACTAGATAATTACAGGAAGGTGTGTTTGATATTGGTTGCAACTGAAATCTGCAGGATGGTCGATCTCCAGGAGCAGGGTTGGTAACCCCTGAGGTAAAGTATATGCATCCTTTTCAGGCTTCTGCTTGAACACCTAAAGTCTGTACCCTTAAGTCTTTCTAATTTAAAAAAGCACATTGGTGCATGTGCTATTGTTTGTGTTTCAAAACAATAGAATGGTCAATCAAATTGACGACTTCCATGGGAATCCATTTATGGCCCTGAGTGAGCAAACACTGTGAGCTACCATGACATGTCTTGGAGCAGAACAGGAAGTGGAGGTTTCAAGGATTACAGTGCTACCAATAGACAAGGAAACTTCTTCCTTTAACCTTCCCCAAACTGGATGTTTATGTTCTGGCTCTAGTGTGACATATTGTCTCTGTACTATTGTTCCAACCATCTGTGGTCTTATCCTCATGCCAGTAATCAATATTAGAGAGCACATTCAGCAGAGGTTCAGTTTGACCTTGAACTGGTTGAGATAGGTTTTTCCAGTACTATTCATTTTTCTTTATCTGACAAGTCACATGCCTGATTACCATTGATCCAACTATCATGTCATCTTTCTGACCAGGAACAACTAGGAAATTGATTGTAATTTTGCATTCAAGCATATCCACACTTGACTCATATGCACACTTTGGTTTGGTTTCATTCCCTCCACAGCCAGTAAGAACCATTGTATTTACTTAAATCTGTGCAAATAAAATTCCACTTTTTAAGTGTGTGCTCCTGTACCAATACTAGGGAATAGAACAGATCATCTTTATCATTTATTCACTGATAAATAGCTTTTGGGATGTCTTGGAATATTTTGGGATTTTTTTTTTTCTGAATTGCAGTTACTTCACTTTTGCACCATTGTAACCCATGTGGCCACAAGTAGTTAGGTAAACAATCAAAGGGGCATATGAGGAGTTTACCTGTGTTACATCTGTCAGGGTTTTGCTCTTTGTTATTTAAGTTTTTCTTGTAATGTCCTTATTACGTTCACTAGATGTTGTCATTTCATTCTTTTTTTTGTATACATAATCATTGTCAATGATTTCACATGTGCCTTGTTTAGTTTCTTGTATTTAAGTAGTCTCAGTTTCATCTGTGCTTTGCTTAGTTATTGTGGATCCAAGCCTGTCAACCACTGTAAATCCTCCAAGTTATGCTAAGCTCTTCTATGACTTATATCTTTGGAGTTTTTTTATTTCAACTGTCCTGGAGTTTGTTGCCTTTTTTGAGTTTTGTCTTTTTGGATATTGGAAGACTCTCTGTTTTTGCTTTACCTAACTTCAACAACTCCCAGTAGTTCAGTGGTTATGTGAATCACCTATCACACCAGAGACCTGGGTTCTATCCCTGATCTTCACAACAACCATGCTGTTCCCCTCACAATGCAGGTCTTCTATTTTAAATGGAACTCAGATCTGGTGCCGTTGACTGTGACTGGTTTTGGCTTTCTTTTGTCAGGACATTCAAAACCTCTGTGCCCAGTTTTGAAACACCTAAAACACAGCCCTTCCTTAAAACAGTGAGGCTTTGTTGTATGATCTTGAGCTTGACATATCTTACAGGGGGCTGCTGACTCTACAAGCACAACCTTTCCCTCTTCAGTTTTCTGTTCTTGCCCCTTATTCTAAACAAGGAACTGCTCTAGAAAAGAAACTACATGCCCAAGTAGAGCTAAGACTAAACCACTTGCTTGGTTACTTGGTTACAACCATTCTCTCTCTATCCACTCATACAGGCTGCTTGTCTGTGGGGTGACCGTTAATTAATGCTTGGATTTCACTTGCATTCTAGATTTCCAGTGGTTACTTCAAAGTGCTGTGTAAAGGTCTGACTCAGGGCAATGCCTTACAAGAATCATTGTCACTCAGTGACTAGGATCTTCAACTCTTTTTCTCTTGTCTTTTTAGGTACTCATCAGCTGGCCAACAGCCTTGTTTCATTACTCTAAAACACTTTTTGACTTCTTGGGAAAGGTCTCATAAAAGTCTCTCATAGTTGTTGTAGAGGAAATTGCATCTCCAAAATGTTGCCTCAGAATTGAGAAGATGACATGTGGGTCCCAAGCCACATTAATCAGACAATTATTGAAAATACATGTCCTCACATGTCTTTGGCATGGTCCATTAGCTTGTAAGAATTCTTGACCATGTTGTGATTCACTGAATCCCTTGCATCAGCTCTTGCCATTCACAAATTGTGCATCGATCTGTCTAATCACATCTAAGGGTAAGTGGGTCATTGATGTCTTGGTGCTGAACAATTAAATTAATGTTGGGTCTCACTGCCATTTTGCAGAATTAAAACCAGTACAAATCGAAAATTTTGGTCAGACACCACATTGTCTGGCCTCAATAGGTTAACTGCTTAAGATCAATTGCACCAGATCAGCAAGAGAAAACCTTTGTTTGTGTTTTGCTGGAAGTCTTGAGTTTTAAAACATGGCGCTCCTAATTGGTTGGTGACTCAGCTTCAGCGTCGTCTTTGGGATTTATTCGCTCATGAGTGGAGGTTGTCCTGGGTTGCCAGGGTGACAGACTCTGCTGAGAGTCTATTTGCAGAATTTCTTGCGGTTTCAGTGGTCGCAAAACTTTAAGAGATTGGTGGAAAGTTCTTGGTGACCCAAATGCATGGCGGTAGTGTCTGAGAGCGAGGTGAAAGGGGGCAGAAAGCAGCAGTGAGAGCGAGCAAGCTAATACAAAAAGCAGGTTTTACTGTTGCAATTAAGTGATCTGGTTTGGTCTATCCCATGTGTTTTAATGAGCAGTTGCCATGCCCCATACCATTATTCTCAGCCTAAATCTAAAACAGATTGTTTGATAATTTCACATGTGGAAATATCTTCAGATTCAGAAAGAGCTTTATTGCTTTAGTGCTTCACACATACGAAGAATTTGTTTTCGTGACAGAGCTTCTACAGTGCAACAGAATCACAGAGACAGGACAAAAAACAGATAATAAATATATTCAAAAAATAGAAGTAAGTGTTGAATGCAAATATACAGATGGACAAGTGTATATACAGGTGTATTACTATATACAGCGTTATATGTGCAGCTGTTATGTGCAAATTGGCATGTAAAGTGTGTTGTTAAATAAGTGTATGTGTGTAAGAGTGTATTGCAAGTAGTGATGTTGGTTCCACGATTATAATCATCAAGTGTTCATGAGATGGATTGCCTGAGGGAAGAAACTGTTTCTCTGTCGGGCTGTTCTGGTGCGCAGTGCTCTGTAGCGTCGACCATAAGGTAACAGTTCTAAGAGGTAGTGTGCTGGGTGCGAGGGGTCCAGAGTGATTTTGGCAGCCCTTCTGCTCGCTCTGGATAAGTACAGTTCTTGGAGAGTAGGGAGGGTTGTAGCAATGATTTGCTCAGCAGTCCAAACTATTCTACATAGTCTTCGAAGGTCAGATTTGGTAGCTGAGCTAAACCAGACAGTTATTGAAGTGCAGATGACTGATTCAATGATGGAGGTGTAGAACTGTTTCAGAAGCTCCTTTGGGAGGTTGAACTTCCTCAGCTGACGAAGAAAGTACAGCCTTTGTTGAGCTTTTTTGACAATGGAGTCAATGTGAGTGTCCCACTTAAGGTCCTGAGAGATGGTGGTGCCCAGGAACCTGAATGACTCCACTGCAGCCACAGTGCTGTCCATGATGCTCAGTGGGGGGAGAGCAGGGGGGTTTCTCCTGAAGTCCATCTCCACTGTTTTGAGCGTGTTCAGCTCCAGGTTGTTGTGACTGCACCAGAGAGCCAGCTCCCCCCACACACCACAGGGGGCCCCTGTGCTGATTGTGCAGGTCCTGGATGAGGATTTGCCCAGTTTGACCAGCTGCTGTCTGTCCGTTAGGAAGCTGTTGATCCACTGACAGACAGAGGTGGGCACGAAGAGCTGAGTTAATTTAGGCACGAGAAGTTTTGGGATGATGGTGTTAAAAGCTGAGCTGAAGTCAACAAACAAGATCCTCGCGTAGGTCCCTGGTCTGTCTAGGTGTTGCAAAACATAATGCAGTCCCATATTGACTGCATCATCCACAGACCTGTTTGCTCTGTAGGCAAACTGAAAAGAATCCAGTGAGGGTTCAGTGATGTCCTTCAGGTGGGCCAGCACCAGCTTTTCAAACGACTTCATGACCACAGATGTTAGCGCCACCGGTCTGTAGTCGTTTAGTCCTGTAAGTTTGGGATTCTTTGGGATGGGTATGATGATGGAGAGTTTGAGGCAGTAGGGCATTTCACACAACTCCAGTGGAGTGAAGATCAGGGTGAAGATGGGGGCCAGTTGGTCAGCACAGGATTTTAAAAAGGCTGGTGTTATAAAATCTGGGCCTGGTGCTTTTCTCCTCTTTTGTTTCCGGAAGACCTGGCGCACATCATCTTCATTGAACTGAATTGCAGGTATGGGGGAGGCGGGAGGTGGTGGAGGTGTTAATGGTGGCTTGAAGAGCAGTTCAGCGTGGGTGTGGGGGGTTTTCTCAAACCGGCAGTAAAACTCATTCAGGTGTTAGCAAGTTGTTCATTGTCTACAGTGCTGGGGGGTGGTGACTTATAACTTGTGATATTCCTTAAGCTTTTCCACACGGATGCTGAGTCGCTGGAAGAGAACTGACTCCTTAGTTTTTCAGAGTAGTTCTTTTTGCTGACTCTGATCTCTCTTTCCAAGGTGTACTTCGCTTGCTTATACAAGGCCCTCTCCCCATTCCTGTAAGCAGCCTCTTTGGCCTGACGTAGCTGTCTAAGTTTTACAGTGAACCATGGTTTGTCATTGTTGTATGTGAGTTGAGTCCTGGTAGGGATGCACACATCTTCACAGAAACTAATATAAGATGTTACAGTCTCTGTGAGTTCATCTAGATCGTTGGCAGCAGCTTCAAAAACACTCCAGTCAGTGAGGTCGAAACAGGCTTGTAGATCCCGCTCTGTTTCATTAGTCCATCTTTTCACAGATCTTAATACAGGTTTGGCTGTTTTCAGTTTCCTATTTCCGTTATCTGATCAGCTAGTTTCTGTAACGCCAGGCGCGCATGCGCGTGCAGAGGAATGTAAACAGAGACGAGGACAAACGAGGAAAACTCACGCGGTGAGCAGAAAGGCTTACAGTTAATAAACAGTGCTTCTAGATCTGGACAGCACATCTTCTTTAAAACTGTTACATCTGTACACCATCTTTCATTGATGTAAAAGCACGTCCCGCCACCGCGCGATTTCCGCGTCGTTTCCTCGTCACGATCCGCTCTGAACAGCTGATAGCCGGGAAGGTTGAGCACGTTGTCAGGTATGGTGTCGTTTAGCCAGGTTTCCGTGAAACACAGAGCAGCTAAATGCATAAAATCCTTGTTTGTCTGAGAGAGCAGAATGAGTTCGTCAATTTTGTTGGGTAGAGAGCGGAGATTTGCCAGATGGATGCTCGGCAATGCGGTTTGAAATCCGCGCTGTCTGAGTTTTTACATAAGTTTACTGAGTTTATTTTACATAAAAATGTTACAAGAAGAATACTGTTCGTGATACTAGTTTTCCTTTAACCAAAGCATTGCAAATGTCACCAGCTTTCGTTTAGTACCAGACATCATACAAATCAAACATACAGAAGGTTTCATCTCCTATAAGGGTTAAAAACACATTGATTAACTTGGTTGCAATGTAGTATGTAGAATACACATGTAGTATACAAGGAAAGCTATGATATATTATTCAAAGATATAGCTGCCATAATGGCAACCCTTTAAGTGATTGTTTTAAGTGATTCCACAGGATGTAAAGACACATATAGCACATGACGGGCACATGACCCAGGAATCATGAAAAAGAGTCTTGTTAAAGGGAAGTTTTAGCAAAAATAATCAAATTAATTGGCTCTCTGTTATCTGTGTTGGGTTCTCCTCTGATTTAAAGATAAGCCAAATCTCTGCTTTTGTGGTTTCTCAGGTGCGATTCTAAGATGTAGTGATAAGTATTAGAATAATAATAATAAAAAAATAGAATATGTCTATTTGTTGTTTGTTTATTATATAGCTTAGTTAGTTTCATGTAATGTGGTGTAGCTCAATAAATATTTGTTTTATTTTGAATTGCCTGTGTTGGTGTTTATGTGCTTCTAAGTCATTGCCTTGAGCTGTAGATTCTGTTACCTTGCTAAAATTTAACCCAATACTGGTATAATGTTCTCGTTGGCCATGGAAATAATATAAACGAGACTGGTAAAATACAATTCTAATACATCTTCTATTTGCTGGACAAATGGTTGATAAAGTGTAAAGCTTTTCATTTGATTAAGTCTGACTCAAGTGATTCGGATCTTCAAGATTCATTCATTCATTCATTTTCTTGTCGGCTTAGTCCCTTTATTAATCCGGGGTCGCCACAGCGGAATCAACCGCCAACTTATGCAGCATATTTTTTACGCAGCGGATGCCCTTCCAGCTGCAACCCATCTCTGGGAAACATCCATACACACACATTCACACTCATAGACTACGGACAATTTAGCCTACCAAATTTACCAATACCACATGTCTTTGGACTTGTGGGGGAAACCGGAGCACCCGGAGAAAACCCACGCAACCACGGGGAGAACATGCAAACTCCACACAGAAATGCCAACTGACCCAGCCGGCGCTCGAACCAGCGACCTTCTTACTGTGAGGTGAACGTGCTACTCACTACGCCACCGTGGCACCCTTCAAGATTCAATTCTTTGAAAAGAGCTAATATATCCCTGATTGAACATTTAATGTAGGTTGATCCCCTACAATTAATATAGGACAAATCAGGGCTCTGGGGTGAGGGCTTTTGGGCATTCACATAATCTCTTTGAGCATTTTGGCCTGCAGATCTACAGTAAGGTTTGTAGCAATCTGGTTGCCTATTTCACTTCTTCATTAAAGCTGTCATTGTTTGTCACAATGAGATTCATTTTAGCTGTGTGGATGTGTGTTTCACTAAAGGTTACATGTGCTAAGTAATTAAATGTTTGCTTTATCTAGGAGCTGCAAAACAATTATCATTGCACATCAAGTGTGTGATGGCAGTAAGGGACAATGAAGCATTGAGTATAATCTATTTTCTCAGCATTCTTGGACTCACACAGACACATTGGTATTGGTTGGTTACAGGGATATGCCATAGCTGTAATGTATTTTATACAGTAAAAACGGGTTATTACATGACCTTAATATTTTGATGCATTGTGAATTAAAAAGACATCATGCATCCTCATAAACCACTGAACAACTCGGTCTTACCCTTATCATTATATAATCACGGTCATACCCATGTCATTATATTGGTGGTTTTTGAAAACCACCAAAACCAGTACACACACACACACACACACACACACACACACACACACACACACACA
>CAIGQQ010040405.1:2717938-2763294 GCA_903798035.1 Danio albolineatus | reverse complement strand
ACACACACACACACACACACACACACACACACACACACACACACACAAATGGACATTAAGGTTGAAGCTTTGCAGAAAGTACACCCCGAAAGACTTATGCCTTTCCTTCCTTTTTTAGGTACAAATTAGACATAATCTGAGGTTGGACACATTTGCTGAACTGCCAGTGTCATTGGTTCTTTTCTCCCTGATCTGCATTGATATAGTGGAAAGAATCCGTCATTGCAGACTTACTGGTCAAGGTAAAACAAATTCTACTACTTTTTGTTTTTAAATCAAATAAATACTCATTAAAGCTGTTCTTATAATTAGGGGCCAAGCATCAAATGTGAACAAAGGGGGGTGGGGGGTGGGGGGGGGGGGGGGATTTTGGCAGAAGCCAATCATCTGAAAGAGCAATAAAATGGGCCAATTAAATGCCAATTAATTGGCGGCATCAGTGTGCACGTCTGGCTCCAATCACAATCTGTGTATAAGATGCCAAGCCAATTACCTTTTTTAGCTGAAGAGCCAAACTACAGCTGTCAGCTAAGGCGCAATCACTTGTGGCAAAGGAACGTAGCATTTACTTTAGTAACCGTTTTGTTCCCTAGCGGGAGGGGAACTTCAATGCTATGTGGAAAACTCCACTATTGGGAAATGTATGGATAACACCACAGCAATTGAACCATACCACATCACTTGTGAGAGGTTTGCCAGGCTCTAGCATGAGTGCACCATCATCACCAGGGACGCAGCCCTCCAACATGCCCCCTGGCCCTTACTTACCTGTGAAGATCTAAGGCTTTAATTATATTTTTTGGGGAGTCATAAAAAAATGCACCTAGATAATTTTGTAGGATTTTTTTTTTAGAAAACAACAGTTTGTTGGGAAAGCACCAGTGGGAATCGAGCATAGCAAGCACCTATACCCAGAACGCAGGCTAACCAGCAGGCATGCCAATGTCATAATCGGCCAAGCACCCGACTCCTCCGCTGAGTCAGGTGCTGGGGGCCTCGGAGGAACTCTGTAGGGTTCGCTAACAGGGAACTTAACTAGACAGAGTTAAAAAGCACATGTATCACTGTGTTAGAGAGAAAGGTGCAGCAAACATGTTACAACACCAAACTGAATTTCCTCATTCACTGGAGTTCGCCAGCACATATGAAGTAATCGGCTCCATTTGAAGATGATAAAATCTCACAAATGTATTGGGTGTCGCCCAACACGCAGCTCTATAGGTATCTGTTAGAGAGGCACCATGTGCGAATGCCGAAGAAGAAGCGACGCTCCTAGTGGAGCTTTGATAAGCGAGGAAGATAGCATCCACTATCCAGTGGGCCAACCTCTGCTTAGATACGGCACTTCCCTTCTGTCGACTGCTGTAACAGATAAAGAGCTGCTCAGAGGATCTAAAGCTCTGAGTGTGGTCCACATAAATGTGCCAAGCATGAACAGAACACAGCAAAAAAAAGGGCTGGGTCCACCTCCTCCAAAGGCAGCGCCTGCAAGCTCACTACCTGGTCTTTTAATAAAGTGGTAGTAACCTTGGGGACATATCCAGGCCAGGGTTTCAGGATCACTTGAGAGAATTCCAGGCATGAATCACTAACCAAAAATGCCTCCAGGTCCCCAACCCTCTTGATCGATGCCAACGCGACCAGCAGAGCTGTCTTCAAGGACAGAAATTTTAAGGACACTGAGTCGAGTGATTCGAATGGATCCCTGCGTAGGCTCGTAAGCACTACAAACAGATCACAAGAGGGTATGAGAGGGGGACAGGGTGGATCGCCTCATGCCTCTGAGGAACCGGATGATGAGGTCATGCCTCCTCATTGTGCCACCATCCACCGCGTCATGATGAGCGGAAATGGCAGCAACGTAAACCTTCAGTGTGGAGGGTGACAGCCTCTGCTCCAACCTATCCTGAAGGAAAGAAAGCACTTATCTGGCAAGCGCACCATTCAGTGAATAGACTTTATTTCAGGGTGTAGGCATGCCTCGTAGGGGGTGCTCTAGCCTGAGTGATGTGTTAACCACCGCAGCCAGTAGGACATCTAAGTCTTCCTTGCTCCGTTTATGGACTACACATGGAGGTTCCAGAGATCTGGGCATGGGTGCCAAATGGTGCCGTCCCTGGGAAAAAAGGATCTCCCCTCAAAGGGATCTGCCATTGGGAGCTGTCGCGAGGAAAGAGAGTTCTGATATCCAGGTCTGGTTGGTCCAGAGGGGCACAACTAGCAAGACCTGCTCCTCGTCCTCCTTGACCTTGCACAGTATCTGCGCGAATAGACTAACTGGCTGAAAGCGTATTTGCGCATTCCCCAAGGCCAGCTGTGAGCCAGTGCGCCCGTGCCGAGGGAGCCCTTGGTCAGGGAAAAAAAAACACTGGCAAACAGGTTGACCTGGGATTCTCCGAAGCACACCCATATCAGCTGAACATACTCGGGGTGGAGCCTCCATTCTCCCAGGCATGGGAGCTGCCGTGGGAGCGCATCGGCTTGGACACTTGCGGGTTGCTCAACGCTGCCGCCTCTGGGCTGCAGGCAGGTAGCAGCTAGGGAAAGCATGGCCATCCAATCTGCTTATAGATCCAAAGCCTCACTCACCACCCCGGAGGGAGGGAGTGGGTCCCGATCATTGTCAGATAATGACTGCCTACCCTCCGATGCAATGATGGACATCTAGTCCTCGTTGTCATCGAGTGAGAGGGCGAACATCTCACTTGAAGCTTGGATGGAGCGTGCTGAAGAGTGGGATGTCCGCGAGCCCGATGGCAGTGGATTAAACCCCACTGTAACCCTCAGCTCTGCCTGAGTGCCAACTGCTTTCTTGCAGGGGAAAGCTGGGGTGACTCCACCCTTTCACAAGAGTGAGCAGTGATCTTAGCTGTGCAACAGACATGCCATCGCAGTGATGGCATGCACTGCCTGTGAGCACTGCTGGACCCCCAAACATGCAACACAGTGCTTGTGCCCATCATCCCGGGACAGGGAACCACCGCATCCAGAAACACTCAGTCAGAGTGATATCTTGAAAAAGACACACTGCACGACCGTGTTGCTTTTATAGGAAACTTGCTCCTTATACAAACTGCTCTTAGAAGGACCGAACCCAGAGATCGACCAGGTGAGGGAGATTGGAGCCAGCTCACTATCTGCCACAGCGTATCGCACACTCTGCGTCTGGGAAAAAACAGCCTGCTTCAAGCTCCCTCTTTCTCTCTCTCTTCTCTCACTCGAAGGAGGTTTTGGAGTAACCATACTCTCTCAGAGCGTGAGGCTAATAGCGAAAAGGTAATTCGGCTTGGCATCTTATACAGATGATTGCGTTTGATGCCATCTCTGCACGCTGATGCCGCCATGATTCATTGGCATTTCATTGACCCGTTTTAATCACTTTCAGATAATTGACTTCTGACAAAGTTTGTTTATTTATTTGCTTCTCAATGGGTTTAGCCAAGACTGGTCTCTTTAGATTTGGAGTACTGATACACAATTGTGAACAATCACAGTAAATATGTTCCTGGATCAATAAATGTTCTAACCCTTTAACCTGAACTTAATCCTAACCATGGCAAGCTCAGACATGAGAGAAACAAGGATGTTGCGTGTTTTATTTGACAGGAGAGCAACTGTTTTTAATGCCTTAATATGATATCATAATATCAACCTAGCTTGTGTTTTGTCCTCACATTTTAACTTGACAATTAATGTGACCTGTATGTATTAGCATACAATTGCATCTAGCCATTTTATTAGAGAAAAAAAAACGTACAGCACAGTAATTATTGCCTCACCTATAAGCATGATTTCTGCCTGATTGCTTTCCATTGGCTGAGGAAGTGAATGTGTCTCTCTCAACACTTAAACAAATTTAGCATGCGCCAATGGCAAAACCTACATATTGTGCTTTTAGGACATTAAAGAGTTATGCGAATGTAACGGTATGTAGTTAATAAGATGTTGTTAAGCTGGATTTAAACTAAAGAGAATGTGTCAGAGGCCTGACCTGACATGGAAGAGAAGACACTGGTGAACAAAGCAGTTTTAACAGATTTTCTGATGCTGTATATGATGCATTTTGTTAAGGCTAGTAATGGACTAATAGTAAAAGCTTATAGGTTACTGTGTAAACATGTATCAGGATGCTTGCTTTTGAATTTGCCATGTCATTTTAACTATGGGAAACTATGTGAGTAACTATGTTTAACTCTTTTTAACTAATTTATGAATGTATTTTTTAACAGACTGTAATGTCAAGTTGTGACTGCAGCATTTTCTGAAAATTTCCTGTTGAACCCAAGTGACGTCATGTGTGACGTAGGTTGGTAATTCCTTTATAGTCGTTAAACAATGATTTACTTTAGAACAACTCCTGCAATTAGATCAAATTATTTTTAGAAGCCTCTTTTCAGGCTCTAGGAATTTTAAAGTTGCGCCCTGATGGCAACATTTCAAAAGTTCAGTTAAAGGGATGTTACCAGATCAGGATCTAAATTTCAAACCCCCACAAAATTTTAATTATGATTATAGTATTTATCAATTAAAAATTAGTTAAATTACAGTGGTGTTGTATGTTATAATGTAAGCTAATCATTGTCCATCAAATTTTGTTATATCATCATATAGTGATTAGCTCTCTGTTGTTTTTAGCTTGGTTTAATCACAGGCTCTGGTGAGGATGGTTTTGCCAAGTCCATCAACACTGGGCAAGAGCATAACCTCTGCTGTTGTAGACCATAGGTGCCTCCCAAATCGCATACTTATGCACTTTTCTACGTCATTTTGTAGTATAGTGTAAGAAGTGCGTTCACACTGAAAACCTTAAAGAGCCCATATTATGGGTTTTTGAAAATGAGCTTGCATGTAGTGTGTACCACAGCTCTAAGTGAAGTGAAATGTCCAGCTGAGGCTTAAATCTGAAAGTGCACAGTGTTTAAAACTATTGATTCATATATAAAAGAGTCGACTCATCGTTCTTCAAATGAATCGTTGTTATAATGAGTCTTTAGCCGTTTCGGCATGACGTGAACACGAAACATAAGCCCCGCCCATTAGCTGCGCGCGCAGACCCCGGGAAAGTTGAAACCCCCGGCCCCGCCCACAGACAGGAAGAGAAAGTGGAAGATGACAAGCACTATCGCATTCAGGTTAAATCATGTTACGTCGTGGACGCAGTGCTCTGAAGTGTGAGGGGAAAGGTGTGCTCTTTTCCCTTCCTAAAGATGAAGCTGTGAGAGTCAGTGCGTGAGGCACTTTTGCAAAAATAAACCTCAGCATTAGCCCAGCTTTGTGCTGTGTTCCCTCTGAGGAGTGCTTCTAAAATCTACACTATTACAACGGGGGATTCGCCGGCCGTCGAAGGAGTATGGGGAGCACCGGGACATTTCCCAGTGGCCTGACGGCTGATCTGGCCTGCCACCGTGAATCTGGCGTGCACCCTCTATCGAACCTCTCCTTCGTCCCCCATTTCAACGTAAGTGTGATTAAAACTGTTGCCTCGCTGTTTTCTCTAGCTTGCAAATTATGTATTTAATTGTGTTTTGATAACGCGACGCGCGTCGCTTTGTTTATGGATTAAAATGCGTTTGAGCTCGTATCCCTCTGCTGTTTGTCGTTGCTATGGCTACCATGGGCTGTTCCTACTCACGCGCGGCGGTCATGTGTCATAATGGGTCAGCTTTTGCTGCTGTGTGCATTAATACTGAATGTCTGTCGCTGTTGTTTTAGTTATGGTTAACAATAGAGTAATATGCTAGGAGATTGGGGAGGTTGAGTTCGGGAGTGAGCTGTCTTAACTCCTGTGAAGCGTGTTTCGGGCGCTGCGATCGGACCAATGTTGGCAACCCGGGGGTTTCACAGACCGTACCAAAATGCTGAGGACCGGGGGGTGGTTTTCCGGGAGACATAACAAATCGGGAGGGTGTCGTTAGATGGGTCTGAAATACGGGCTACTCCTGGGAAAAACGAGAGTGTTGGCAGGTATGCTCACGCATTCACTATGCCGTGATGGGCATTCTCTCGCGCTGAGCGCTGTCAACCAATCGCAACAGACTGGGTCATCGACTCATCTGTCCAATCAGCGCAGTTTAGCATCGCGCTAAGGAGTTGTTTGGGAACAAATGAATCGCTGAACGATTCATATGGGAGTCGCTGGGATAATGAGGTAAAAATAAATGCAGATTATAAGACAATGGATGTGTTTTTTGACCTTGCATGCATATCAGCCTGTTGATGAAGACCCCCCAAACCAAAATATGACCTTTTTTAATGTACAATATGGGCTCTTTAATAATAAGTGCACTTTAATTACCCAGATGATGCACTCTATCGACCGGTAAAATGAAGTGTGAAAAGATGGACACTTCACGCACTCAACAACAGCAGCTTTCCACACGTAGTGGAAGGGGTGGAGCTATCAGGCGCTCATCATATTGTAAAACTTTATTTATTTTGGATTGTGAAAGCAGTATTCTCCTACGAGAGTGATTATAGCGCCTCCCAATGGTGAATGCGGTTATATTCATAGCAGGTATTATTTGGTACTCTGGTCATTTATTTCACTGATTTGGCACCCGTGAACAGGGGCGCCGCTAGCAATTTTGGGCCCCATGAAAAAATATAAGGATGGGCCCCCTACTACCAAGCTAGCTATCCAAACTCTTTGTCCGCGATGTAGTTATACTGACCTATGCATTTTATTATTGATTTTGTCCACTACTTATCAGTATTTAGTAAGAGAACGGCCATGACTGTAGCTAGCAGATGATTTATTGTTCAAATGTAAACGTAGTACAAAAAAAGGAACAGTAATAAAATATTCACTGAAAATTTTACATTTTTATGTGCATATATACATACAGTTGAAGTCAGAATTATTAGCCCTGTTTATTTTTTTCCCCAATTTCTGTTTAACGGGGTGAAGATTTTTTTTACACATTTCTAAACATAATAGTTTTAATAACTCATCTCTAATCACTGATTTCTTTTATCTTTGTCATGATGACAGTAAATAATATTACACTGGATATTTTTCAAGACACTTCTATACAGCTTAAAGTGATATTTAAAGGCTTAATTAGGTTAATTAGGTTAACTAGGCAGGTTAGGGTAATAAGAGCAAGTTGTTGTATAACAGTGGTTTGTTCTGTAGACTATCAAGAAAAAAATTGCTTAAAGGGTCTTATAATTTTGACCTTAAAATGTTTTTAAAAAAATTAAAAACTGTTTTTATTCTAGCCAAAACACAACAAATAAGACTTTCTCCAGAAGAAAAAATATATCAGACATACTGTGAAAATTTGCTCTGTTAAACATAATTTGGGAAATATTTAAAAAAGACAAAAAAATTAAAAGGGGGGCTAATATCTGTATGTGTGTATATCTGTATGTGTGTGTGTTTACACACATGCTTGTATAACTGAGTACAAGCAGTAAAGTAATACAGACAGAATTCTGCAGATTTATTACATTTAAATTACGCCATTCACTATGGGCTCTACTTTAACAATCTAGGCTCAAAAGACCGGATTGAGGAGCATCTTGGCTATGACATATTTAAAAGATACATAATTAATTCAAAACTTGTCTGTATGGACATTGAGATATTGTTTTACACTATTCTGCTGATATGGCATGAGTTTGACTAATCAGTTATATTACTAGAAATGGTCCACTGGGCAAAAAAAATTAATAGATCATTATCTTTCAAGGAAACCTAACTTGATAAATTTAAAGTTTTGTCTTTCAGTTTTATGTTTGCTTTGCTGTTATAACTAATATCATTCTACATAATCAACATTGTGGAAAAATAGCAGTCATTTAATAGTGGCCACGTCAACAATTAAGTTAATATCATAGTGAAATTAATACTTAAACGCAGACTGCAATGCACATGCTATTTTAAAGGCAGGATCTCAGTTACCTGCTTCTTCAACTGGGAAATGAGTTTAGGCAACTTTGTAGGGAAGAGCGGGTGAGGGCGTATATATATAGAGCTCATCATTAGCAAAGTAAATTAAACTAGCGGCGCTATTATTACCGCAAAAAAGAAAGCTCTGTGAATAGACATAACGTTACCGTTCTTTTCAAGAAACTGTGATAGCAACTGTGATAGCAACTCACTCATCAAAGCATCAACTCTCTTCCCGCTACTGACGGACTGAACCATAGAGTGAAAGGAGGGGGGTGCAATTTGACAGTGACAGACACGAGAGGCAGATATAAGCTGCTTTTTTTTCTAATAAATTGTTTTACTTGTAATTTAGAGATACATTAATAATTTATATTACATTATAGTACTGGTATTAATTATAAAGCAGATCTCTGGGGGCCCCTAGAGTGCATGGGCCCTTAGAATCGTCCTAACTTTCCCCCCCTTAGCGGTGCCCCTGCCCGTGAAACATCATCTGGGAAACATTTTGAACTTCCGTTTAGTAAAAAATCTATTAGTGTTCCATTTAGAACAGTACTAAGTAAATATACTATGCTGTTGAGTGTGTAAGTGCATAAGTACATAGTGCATAAGTGCATAGTGTATAGTGTGCCTTTTGGGACGCAGCTATTGTTTAACTACATCAAAATTCCTGCACTGATTCACTTTGTTGTGTCTTTATTTACGCTGCCACAGACAATACAACTAAGAAAGAACACAATTGTCAAGCTTAGCACATCAAAAAGTCATCAGCAAATTGTGTGTGTTATGAACTGCTGGGACATCCATTAGCAATATTTGGATATTATAATATGCAAAACAAGTTAAGTAATATTAAAGATAATAAATAATTATTCACAGTTTTAACCACACAATCATAGAGTTAAAGCAGCCATACACTGTGTTAAAGCAGCAAGGAACTAATTATTAAAGACTGATTGACATAATTATTCACTGCTTTAACCACACAATCATAGAGTGAAAGCAGCCATACACTGTGTTAAAGCAGCAAGGAACCCCTCTTTGTGTGCTCCATGTCTGTGAAAGGCTGACAAATTAGGTGCTGCATTTGGCTGTATGCCAAGTTTCACATTCACTTAATACATCCCTAAAAATCCCCATTAAAATTCCCCAAACGCAATATACTTAGTATTACACAAACCCAATTCTAAATTATAGGAAAAGGCAGAGAAATAGCTATTTATATTTCAATAATAATACAACATGGATTCAAATTGTACAGAAATAGTACTTGGAGCATCAGCTGCCTCAGACCCCTCACACTAGTTACAGGCTATGCTTTCACAAAAAGCTACTCCAAAATGCCATTTCACCCACTGCACCAAAGACTGGAAGCAACTGTGAGTTGTCTAATTACCCTCACGCAGCAGCCCCATGCCAACAAAAATGCCACAGACATCTCACCCTTCAGCTCAAGGCTGAGTTGCATGCTGTAGCTAAGCACGTCTGAGACTGGTCAGTACCTGGACGGGAGACCACATGAATAAACTAGGTTATGTTGCAAGAGGTGTTAGCAAGGCCAACAGAGTGTGATCACTATAGCATCAGTGAGCATTGCCTTTTGAATAGGAGATTAAACTGATTAAACCAAATCTCATATAAATATAAATCTCAACTGTAACAAAGATATATAACCATTTATTTATTATCTGGGAAAGCAAGGGGATGCACAATTTTCCCATTAACCCTCATTACCTTTGATTAGCTGCACAAAGTCTGCTAATTTCACATGCAAAAGAGCACATTTCAAGCCTCCCACTGGTTGATCAAACAAAAGAGCCAAAGGTTGAAGTTGGTTGAAAGGCTGAAGTTTAGTTGAAAGGTTGAAGTTTGTTTATTAAATGCAGATGATGGCTTGAAGAACAGAATTTTTCCAGATATTGCAAAAGTTTATTGTGTTCAATAGAGAGGAGGTTACCACCATGCCCCTGGGCAGGATGATATCCTTTAAAACCCTCCTCTCCGGGGCCTTGAACAGGCGAGAGAGAAAGTCGGGTTTGACATTTCTAGACCCAGGCCAGTGCGAGAGAGTGAAATTAAACCGGCTGAAGAAGATAGACCAGCGGGCTTGTCTTGCATTTTGCCTCTTGGCAGAACTTATTCCGGGTTCTTGTGGTCTGTCCAGACCACAAAAGACTGCTCTGCGCCTTCCAGCCAGTGGCGTCACTCACCCAAAGCAAGCCTGACTGCCAAAAACTCCTGATTGCCTATGTCATAGTTTCGCTCCATGGGGGTCAAGCAGTGGGAGAAGAAAGCACAGGGATGTACTTTCCCATTCTGAAGAGATCGTTGTGATAGGACTGCTCCTACTCAGACCTCAGATGTATCTACCTAGGCTTTTTAATATCTGGAATAGATAAGACAGGAGCAGAGATAAAACAGGACTTGAGTTTATCAAAGGCCTCCTGAGCCTTATCCCCCCACCTGAACAGTACCTTGGAGGAGGTGAGCACTGTTAAGGGTGCAGCAATCTGGCCAAAGTTCCTGATGAAACTCTGATAAAAGTTGTCGAATCCCAGGAACAGCTGCAGCACCTTGCGAGAGTCAGGAGTCAGCCACTCGGCAACAGCCCTTACTTTCGAAGGATCAGCACTGATCTCACCCGCCGAAATCAGAAACCCCAGGAACGATACTGACTGGGTGTGGAAGACGCACTTTGCCACCTTAACAAACAGTTGGTTCTCTAAAAGCCGTTGGAGCACCTGGCGAACATACTGAGTGTGTACCTGTAGAGAGGGACAGAAAAATAGGATATCATCCAGGTACACAAAGACAAATTGGTTTACCATATCTCTCAACATGTCATTAACCAGGGCCTGGAAGACAGCTGAGGCGTTGGTCAGACCAAAAGGAAAGACCCGATATTTAAAGTGACCTGTGGGTGTGTTGAAGGCTGTCTTCCACTCATCCCCCTTTCGGATGCAAACAAAATGATAAGCATTACGGATTATAGTTGCACTGGGTGAGTGTAGGAGATACAGCATGGTTACGGGTCATGGGTCATGGTCATGGGTAGCCAGTTTGTCCTGGATGTCCTCTTTCAATCCCACCCGGAACATGGCATGACAGGCTCCCTCATTCCAATTGCATGACTGGCGTGACAGACTGGCCTCCCTGACGAAGACACGCTAGTTGGTCTGCCGCCTCCTGGCCCCTGGCAGATCGGTCAAAGAGTCTTATCATCTCAAGACGGAGATTGATGAAGGAAGAACAGGATGGTGCTCTGGCCTCCCAGATGAATGTTCCCCAGTCACAAGCTCTGTCTGTGAGAAGGGTAAGTACGAAGCCCACTCTTGTCTCCTCTGTGGCGTAAGTGCGTGGTTGGAGGGTAAGGACGACCGAACACTGGAATGCCCGACATGAACTGGGATCCCCATCGTAGGTGAGGGGATTATTGCAGCACAGTTCGGTGGCCTGGCGGGGCGTCTGAGCCCCCTGCAGGATTTCAAACTGAAGCTCTTGTAGGCGCGCCGTGAGGTCAGTCACCTGGTTAAAAACTCTACTTCTCTGGAGGTGTTGGTGAGTCTTGTCTCGTGCTGGCCCAGCAGAAATACCTTTTGAGCCTAAGCAGACCTGACTGAGTCTTGACCTGCTGTGTCCATCCTTTTCAGATCATATTGTCAGACTCTAGATAAAGGGAAAACTGGTCAAACACTGGTGCAGGTCTCAACAATGTTTGTTTTGTTAGCCCGGATAACTCAAAGGGCAAAAAGAGAAAAATTCTAACTCAAAAATCTTCAATTAAAAAAAAAATCGTCCATCAAAGAAGCTGGCATTGAGGCCCAAAGTTCACAAAAGACAAAACAGGGACCATAGGTCAATAAGTTCTCAAAAAATAAAATAAAAATAATAATTAAATAAACTTACTCAAAAGAAGCTGGAGAATGGTCTTCAAGAAGGTGCAATACCTGGATACCCGGATACCCGACAGGGGGCGATGACTCCGGCCGCTGCTGACTGAACCAGTGCGGCCACAAAGAAGACTTTCAGGCTGGCTAGAGCGAGATGAGGGCCAGCTGGATAGAGACGGACAGTCTGATGGGCAGCGATACAAAAATAGATAGGAAGAGGCTTGGAGACAGAAAGGGAGAAAAACAACTTTAGGATACTTCAACAAGATGACGGCAAACACGACAAAACTCACAGGACTCAAAGAAACAGGACTAGACCGAGAGATCATCAGACATGCAGGAAGGGGGAAACAACCATCTGACACGGAACTACGATCAAGGAAGGAGTAAATAGGGAGAGAAATCAAAGAAAACGTGAGTGAAATTAGCTTGATAGAATAATGGAAAGTAAATAGAGTGGATGAGCGGGGAAGCGAGAAGTAAACAAAGATCAAAACAAAACATGTGAAAGACTAACAAACACAAGGAGTGCACCGGGGACCAGACCGAGGATATGACAAATGGCCAGTTTACACTGAGTTTTATGGTTCGGCACGCTTCATGGCCGTTTCCACTGTCAAAAGGTACCTGAAAACGAACCGTACTGGGCCACTTTTTGAGTACCCTTTGCAAAGGGTACCTCCTAGTACAACAAAAGGGTACCAAAAGGTGGAGCTTGACATGCAGCTTGACGCTTTTGGTTTACAGAGAAATGTCACTAGCGCATACACAAGCAGGCAAATAAAAACAAAAAAAACTCCATTTTTAAATACACAGCCGAGACATTACATCGTAATGCTATATACATATAATAACGAGCCATGGTCGACCCAAGCTTAAACAAACCTTGTCGTTGTCTTGATGAACAGCCACAAAGCCAAGAAGAACAAAATCTGCTATGAGCGGTTTCACTTTCTCCAGACAACTCGCAATCGCTCATGTGTACATCTATATTTGAAATAACGAACTTCTTGAGCTGATGATAATAACGTGTGTGTGACTATTAAAGTGCTTCTGACATCCAATCCTTTTAGAAATGGACAAATGCAAGAGTGAAGTGCTAAAAAAAAGGAGAAGCCGGAAAAGACAAAGGAGCAAATGATTCTTTAAGCAACCTAAACCATGAACAAACTGCCATGTTTAATTATTATCATCACCTTTAGGACTATTATGTACTCAGGAATGACGGAATTACTTTCTAACAAGAGGTTACATGTACTGGTGAAGAATAAAGATACAGTTGAGAGGTTTGCAGTGACTGTGGGATATATGTTGGGTGTTGTTTTTAAACCCAAATAGGGACTAAATATATGTTGTGTGTAGTTTTTCTGTAATTGGTAAGATATTGGAGACTGTAAGGGTCTGTATGTGTTCATATATGCTGAGTAGGCTATTTCGCATTATCATTGCTCTGCAGTTATAACCAAATTATGTTCATAGAAAAGTTAATAATGAACATTTATACACAAGTATTTATGTGTATAAAGCATCTGTTTTGTGCTTCTCATATGATATGTGAACGGCCCGTACAGCTTTACTTTTGATTGAGATTTCCTTGAGCGAGAACGACGTCGACTGAAACTTTTTTTCGTACACCATACCAACCAAAATACCATTGGTACCCTTATGGCAGTGGAAACACAAGCCTGATAAGATGACCCATACCGTACTGTACTGTACTACTCACTGGAAATGGGCCATAACCACACACTACTCTGAGTTTTGAAGAATAGCGCAGCAAGCATTTTTGACCACCAAGCTCAGTTTCCTCCTGTTTGACTAGAATTACTCAGTAATCGCGAGGAAATCAGCTCCACCCAAAGATTATAGAATCTTGCAAATGTATTAGGTGTCACCCTGCCCAAAGCTCTATGGATGTCTGCTAGAGAGCCACCGTGAGCTAACGCTCAAGGGGAGGCAACACTTCAGTTCTAGTTCAGTGTGCTCTCACTCTCGGGGGGCATGGCTTGCCCTGGCTCTGGAAAGTGAGGGCGATGGCATCCACTATTGATTGGGCCAACCACTGCTTTATCTTGGCACTTCCCTTCTGCTGACCATAATAGACAAAGAGCTGGTTAAAGGCTTATGCTCTAAGTGTGATCCACATCAAAGTGGAGTGTGCAAAAAGGAACCCAGCACTGAAAGGGCTGGATCTGACTCCTTCGGAGGCAGCTCTTGCAGGTTCACCTGTTCTCAAAATGGTGTGGTAGGAACCTTGGGCACATAGCTGGCAGCAAAACCTTCAGTGTGTAGGGTGACAGCCTCTGCTCCAGCAGATCCCGGAGGAAGGATAATATAACACTAATATGGCATGTCTGGAGTTCTTCTTGGTGAGAAGCACATCACACAGCAAATAGACTCTACTTCATGGCAACGCATGCCTCATAGAGGGCGCTTTAGCCTAAGTGATGGTGTTTCCACCAATGCACTTAGGTCATCTTCTGTGCTTCATCTAAAAACTGCGTAGGTGCCAGTGGGTACCCCACACCTGAGAAAAAGTGCTTCCTCAGGGGAGTTCTTCAATGATGGACTGTTGCATAAAGGGTGTGTTGGGAAACTCATGTCCAGTTGGGCCACAGAGGCACAAGCAAGATCTGCTCCTGGAATTTACTGACCTTCCACAGGATGTGTGCGAGCAGGCTCACTTGGGAAAAACAAATATTGTGCAAGCCCCAGGGGCCAGCTGTGAGTCAGCACATCCATGCAGAGGGAATTTATTTTATTTTATTTTTTTCTGGACTCTTGTTCTAAGGGCACCCTGGCTGATGGTCCGTCCAAGGAGTGAAGGTGTGGAGACACAGTGGGGTGATGGCCACCCCGTGCATTCTGCACACCATACCCATCTGGGGATCTGATCGTGAAGCCAGCAATGAAATGGTCTCATATAAACAATGACAAAATTCACTTTCCTGGCATGCCCATATCAGAGTAATTGGTCACCTAGTGATTCCTGATGTGTCAGTGACACAATGTAAAAGTTCCCGTTCTGAAGAGGAACTCCACAGGCCAGTGAAGCATTTCTTGCGAATTTTATTTTTGCAGTGTAAGAGGAAGCCAGATTTTATGGAGTTATCCGTAATCAAAAATCTGTAACCTTGCTATTAAAAAATATAAAAACTCTTCACAAGAAGGACAGAAGATCCCAAGTAGAAGTCTTTTAGTCTAAAGCAGTTTGCATTAAACAAAACTAAACTAGAACACTAGGCACACTAGGAAAACTTCTGATGCTCTCGTTGACCTATTCACCTGTGCTAATATTAATAGGGGATACTTTGTGGCCATGTGTGTTTATTTATTGCCTGCTCTTTAAAATAAGTTTTTGTTGTTGTTGTCAACCATTTGCTATGTTTTCTTAGATTCTTTATCTACAAGTTGGGGAGAGTAATTCTGCTAAATTATCTGTTTATTTATGATTCTTTAATGATAATTGTTGCTTAAATTAAGATCAGGGTCACTAACAATTTTTGTTTTGTGAAAACTGTCACATAATATTCATAAAACATCATGGGCCATGGGAAAAAAATGTGAATATTGTTTTCATTTAGTTATCTTTAAGTAGTACTTATATAGTTACCTTTATATAGAATATGTCGCTAGATTATATAGTATTTTATTTTATATTTTTGTACTTGTGTGCATGATCTGAATTCTGCTTTCAAAATTTGCTAACATTTTTGTTAAGTTTTAAAGGATTAAACTTAGGGATTAAAGTTATTGTTTTTAAAATGAACAAAAGTCTTGGGTTTGGAACGACATGAGGGTGAGTGATTAATAACAGAATTTTCAAATTTTGGGTGAACTAAACCTTTGTTTATGTACATGTTTAACATTCTATAACACAGATGATGTGACACACTTTCATTATCTAAATCTCAATATGTGCAATTATTTTATATTGTCAAAAAATGCAGCCCATCAAGTGTTTCTAAAGATTTCAACTACTGCACTTTTTTTCTGTTTGTGTTTGTGTCTATTCAGCTGATGGACTAGTTCGGGATCCAGACATTCCCTCTACATTGCTGACACATGTAGGAAGAATCACTCCTATTGTCACACCAATGGCGGTTCCATTTCCTGCACCAACTACTGGCAATGCTGGCAGAGAGCATGTTGCAACTAACGGGATTGTGCAAGGATTGCATGCCAATACTTCTGTCCCAGGTATACCTGGCAGTGTTCCAGGGGTACCAAACAACGGAGCAGTTGCAGGTCATCTGGGCAACACAACAGTTCCAGGATTGTCTGGGAATGGTGTCGTTCCAAGAGTCCCAGTCAACAACGGACAGCAGCCAGGCATTGCCGGAATGAGTCCACATTCTGGCATATCTATCCAAAACATTGCCTCTCCATATACTGGACCACTCAGCTTCCTACTGGCAAGTGACTCTCGTGCTGAAGTCTTTGCTGACAGTTTTCTGTTTTGGTTGGACACTGTAGAGATGGTTCGAGTAGCAAGCCACACTGCTGTATATTTTTCTGGCTGGGCACTACCAGTTTACCTTTTCTGTTTTTTATCTACAATGCGAATAGTCCTAACACCTCACAGTCCCCTCCTCTCGCCATTGGGTGTGCTCCTTCAGGACCTCCCCTTCCTAGTTATGAGAATGGCATTGATTGGCCTTTTTGGTTTTGTAACACCACTGCTGTATGTGATGAAGAATCTGCTGGTCTGTCTTGCCTACATTTACTTTAACTTCATGACAAAACTCAGGATCTTTAATACTGAGAGGTTGTTCTAACTCAACTGCTATGGAAAATAACACCAGGGGTACATTTACCAAAACCATTTTTAGCCAACTTAGCCAACACAAGCAGCATCACAGACGTTTGTGTTTCTGGAATGACACCTCTAGACCTCTGGATAAAAGCATAGATCCTGGCTGTGTTCTATACTGAGTTATCTCCTCTACGCCTTATTCCTTTCCAACACTTCGCCATCCACTCTAAAGCATTTTTAGAGCTTAAAGTTGCTCAGTTTTAGGTAATTTGCTCTTAACTGTTTTTACTACAGTTTAGTGTAACAATCATCTGAATGAAAATTGTGCTCCTTTCTTAGTGCCTTCTGACAAAACTTATGCCATTTTGAATGCAGCCGTGACAGGAAGAAAGGTGACTTTTAGTATTTAGCCTACATAACAAACAGAAATCGAAACTAAACATATGTAATGGGACATGCATACACATTGTTTTAATTTGTATTTAAATTATTGTATGGTCATATGATTTGTATATGAGATTAAGCTAAATGTTATTGTGAGTGGTTTTATGTTTCATTAACAATATTAGAAAAAAAATCTGAAATATTCTCAATAATACTGGAAAAAGAACAAAAAAGTCTTGTTTCAAATAAGTATGGAGGAAAAGGATAGATGAACGCAAACAAACAAGCTAATTGTTTATGACTGAAATGTGCATATGCCAGTCATGAAGTTGGTATGTTGGAACACACATTCTCACGTTCATTTTGGTGTTAGTACATCCGACCATGAGCATGAAAGCTGGTGTATGCATAGTTTTTGTGTGTACACATCATTAATACATGAGGCCTCAGGGTGTCAAACTTAGTTCAAGGAGGGCCACAGCTCTGCACAATTTAGCTGTAACCCTAATTAAACACAACTGATCAAACCAAATGAGGCATTCAGGCTTGTTAGAAACTTATAGGTACGTGTCTTAAAGGAGAACCTGAACTACACTCTGCAGGGCTTTGACAGCCCTGCATTTCAAATATACACCAAGCATTTATGCACTAAACATGTAGTGTATGAGTTTGGTGTCATCTTAAATGGAACCTAAATTTTTTAATAAATTTATTTTTTACTAATGGAAGTTCCCCAGTTGATGTTTAACGGTTGCCAGACTAGTGAACTACCAAACTACTAAGTAGTAATTGTTATCAGCACAAGCACACTCACCATAGGAAGGTGGCATTATCGCTTCATTCATACACTAAGGCCAATTTAGTTCATCCAATTCACCTATACCACACATCTTTTGACTGTGGGGGAAACCATAGTGCATAATCACGTATGTTGGATCATTTTGCTGGCAAAATCTTGAACACTGAGTGCATAAAAAGCGTTCAACAATTCACACTTATGTATGTTTATCAACTGAATAAGTACATCATCCAGATATTGAAACGGCACTTATTATTATTATTATTATTAACAATTTTCATTCATTCTACTTACACTATTTATACGGCAAAATGGCATAGAATAATAAGTATCTGATTTGGGATGCACCAACTGTTTAAAGTTCTAAACATATATAAGTTCTATATATTCTACTATATATCTTTATCTACTACATTATTCTACGTAATTTACTAGCAAAGCAAAGTGTTTGCACGAATGATCCATTTGAGCTGGATATAACATCTGCTCAATGAATGTGGGTTTGAGGGTGAGATATTCTTTTAGAGGTTTTCTATAGTGATGGTTCACAGTAGTTGTGCAGAAATATGTCCGAGGGTTTGATTTTTATAAAACAGATTAAAACTTTATTTTTGTACAAAGCAGATTGGAACATGTTATTATTTTAAAATTTTAACATTCAAAGGTTTCTAAACTATTCTGTGTTGGGTTATTTTGTTGTTTTATCATGAGTTTAATGTGTATTTAGGCTAAAATGCATATTGTGTATATTTGTTGTACCAGATCCTGTCTGTCAATCTCTAAATATTAAAATGAATAAATCACAGAAATTGAAAATAAGATTTGTATTAATGATCAATGAATGAGCAATTAAAATTGTTATTGCACAACATTTGCATAATATGTTTACCCTTAGGATATGTGAGAAAAATAAAACAAATAAAAAATTTAAGACACAATATTATAATATGAATAGTGATGCGAACATTATAAAAAAGCTCAAAAAAGAAATTTGTATTATTATTCATTCATTCATTCATTTTCCTTCAGCTTAGTCCCTAATTAATCAGGGGTTGCCACAGCAGAATGAACCACCAACTTGCATTCACACCCACACAAACACTATGGCCAATTTGCACAGCCTGATATAGGCTCTATGCACGCATTACTTCCGTATTTGTCTAAGGCCGCCATCCAACTTCCGGTCCGGGTGATTTAAAGCGGAGGTAAACAGTGTTGCAGCAGAGTCGTCAAAATTTACTCACTGTTTGCGGGAATTACGGTCAACAATGTGCAAATGATTGTTCGGATGTGCACTACAACACCGCTGAGCAAACTTGAGAAAGGTTTCAAGTTTTATGCATCTTTGTACCTGTGCAATTATGAAGGTAAGTTCAGCTAGCATGTAAGCTAACGTAATGCTATTCGTAGGATGCGTCCATCTGCAGCTTTATCACGTTAGTGAAAATATCATGTGTGCGTAATTCTGTCTCAATGTGTCGGGTAAAATAGGGCAAAAATGATATCTCAGTGAGAGCTCATTACTACCGGTCTATGAAGAAATCGGAGTGTCTTTACCAGCTGAGAGTAACCGTGATAGCATAAATGTGAAGTTCTGTCCAGTTCATAATTTTTTCTGTTCTAAAGTGACCACCACTGTTCAGTTCGGATAATCACAGAAACACAGATGTTATCTTAGCCTGTAAGCATGATTATTGACAAATAGCACTGTGTTATTGCTGAGAATTCTTGTTGAAACAGTGGGCAGTACAGATGCAGTGTAACAGTGTAGATGACATGCTTTCTATTTAGTCTATAACACTAATTAAAAGGCAGGATGACCCAAAACAGGTGTTATTAGGTAATTTAACATCAACAATATGTCTATTGCAATATTTATTCGTTTTTTTATGTTAATGAACAAATGCTTATTCATTGTGCTTGTTAACTCACAATGTATTAGCTAATGTTAACAAGCGTGACTTTGGCTTTTAATTCATTAGTAAATTAGTTTAACTATGATTAAGTGCTGTACAAGTATTGTTTGTTAGTTCATGAGAGCAAATACATTAATGGACATTAACTCATTCATTCATTTTCTTTTCGGCTTAGTTTCTTTATTAATCCGGGGTCGCCACAGCGGAATGAACCGCCGGACATTAACTAATGAAACCTTATTTTAAATTGTGACTAATGGTAGTTGCTTTTAAAATGTTTAAATTAATGATTTACAGTGTAGTTTAACCCAATGATATTGGTGCAGATGCAGAACGCATTTCACTACCTCACACAGTTCTACCTCAAACTGTTCAGGTCTTTACCTCTTCCAAATATAGATGGTTAAGGTTCTAAATGTGTTGCTGATATGCTTAAAGGGAAAGTTTATCATCCAAAATTAATATTTACTCTCCCTCAAGTGGTTTAAACCTTTATGAGTGTCCGTCTCATGATGAACACAAAAGAAGATATTTTGAAGAAAGCTGAAAACCTGTAACCATTGACTTCCATAATAGGAAAAAGAACTACTATGAATATCAGTGGTTGCAAGTTTCCAGCTTTCTTCAAAATATCTTCTTTTGTGTTAAACAGCAGAAAGAAACTCAAACAAGTTTGGAACAAGTGAAGGATGAGTAAATAGATTTTTTAGTTTTGGGTGAACTGCCTGTAATGACTCTCTTTAAAACCCATTAATATTCTTTTTTCTGTTTCCTAGGTAATATTATGCGATTCAGAGCTAAAAGATTACACGTGTTACTCCATCCTGGAGCGGACAGCCAGAAGAGGCACCGTGCTGAGAAAACAACTGATTCAATGTTATTGTTTCTGTTCATCTAAATAAAATGTTTTTTCAAAATATTACATTTTTTGACTATTAGTGAATAATAGTTAATATGTACAGTGAATAAAATAAAGGTCTTTATTCTGAATAAAAAAAATTGCAATTAGAAAGTAGCTTAAGAAATGTTTATGTATATTAATGTTCAGTTTTTGTTTCACTTTAAAGGCAATGAAGATAAACTATTATTTGCCATAAAATCTCCCTGCATCCGCTTGGCACTCGAGCCGTGATCAGGTAACTAGACTGGAAATGTCAGCTACACTCTTGTTTTTTCTGTTACTGTAATATTCTCACGTCGAATATTAACTACCCACCTCTTCTGCACGACTTTGTCTTTTGGAAACGTGTGAAAACAGAGGTAAGAGTTCAATTTCTGACGCTGTACTCTGCTGGTAGCTAAAAGTACTGTTCTCACGTCTTTTAAATTACACTTTCAAACGTTTAGATATCATATTTATGTAGCTGACATAAACATGTATAAGTGGGCTATAATGGCATAAAACATTAAGACGATTCTTCAAAACGTTAGTTGTTTTGATCAGTCGCGCTCCTGTTGTAGCACAGTACTGTATGATCGGCGGAAGTTGTACGGCGGCCTTACATTTCACCGGAAATGCGTCACGTGCCGCCGTGCATATAGCCTATTGCAGAGTTCTAAGTGTTCCAGGGTCGACAAGGGTGGAGCTTATGATACAATATTTTTTAACCAATCGATACAATCTTTCAACCAATCAAATGTATATTGTGTGTATATGTACGTATAGGGTGTATAATGTGTATATATGCAGTATAGAGTACATCAAGTGTGTGTATATGTATAGGATGTATCATGTGTGTATATGTATAGATTGCATCGTGTGCTTATATGTATAGGGTTAATCATCTGTGCATATGTATAGAGTGTATCGTGTGTGTGTGTGTGTGTGTGTGTGTGTATATGTATTGAGTGTATTGTGTGTGTGTATATGTGTATAGTTTATCATGTGTGCATATGTATAAAGTGTATCATGTTTGTGCATATATATATATATATATATATATATATATATATATATATAGAGTGTAGCATGTGTGTATATCCATAGAATGTATCGTGTGTGTGTATGTGTATAGGTTGTATCATGTGTGTGCATATGTATAGAGTGTACCGTGTGTATTTGTGCTGAACTGAGTGTATCGTGAGTATATGTATAGAGTGTATCGTGTGTATGTGTATAGAGTGTATCGTGTATTTTTTTATATATTTTTTTGCCTTGCCTAACTTTGTCTCTTATTGAAGATTTTTTTGTTCTTCAGAAATTTCCACAAAGATACTAGTTGCCTTTCATTGTTTGGGTTCTATCCCAGACCCTGACAGGAGTGTATCATGTGTATGGAGTGTGCCATGTGTGCATATGTACTGTGTGAGTATATGTATGAAGTGTATTGTGTGTATATATGTATAGAGTGTATCATGTGTGCATGTGTATCATGTGTGCATATGTATTGTGTGTGTATATGTATAGAGTGTATTGGGTAAGTATTTGTATAGAGTGTATCGTGTGTGTATATGTATAGTGTATTGTGTGTGTATATGTATAGAGTGCATCAGGTGTGTGTATGTGTAGAGTGTATCATGTGTGTATTATATGTATAGAGTGTATCATCTGTGCATATGTATGGAGTGTGTAATGTGTGCATATGTATTAAGTCTATCGTGTGTGTACATGTATAGAGTGTGTCATGTGTGCATATGTATGATGGTAAGGTCATTTAGGTTCACCAACTTCCATTCAAGAGTTCACAACTGGCTGATGATTGATAATAAAGCGTATTTGACATGCTGTCCCAGGAGAGATCCCTGAGCTCAGAATATCATTGAGCACGGGGCTCCTTCCCGTTCAAAGGGCAAGAGGAGAGTTTGAGCTCAGGTAAGTCTTGAGAACTCCCCCCGCTTTTGAACGTGCTGAGATATATCTGACTAGATTTGCCTTAAGATGCTACTTTAAAGTAGATGATTTACTTATGTTGTATGTTTTTGAACGGTGGGAGGAAACTGGAGAACCCGGGGAAAACACGGGGAGAACATGCAAACTCCACACAGAAACGCCGACCTTCCCGGGGAGAGGATGAACCATCGGCGTTCTTGCTGTGAGGCAACAGTGCTAACCACTGTGGAAGGGGGGATTCTTCAAGACGAAGTTGACTGGAGTAGAAAGCTCTGGTAATTTATGGTGTGTCAGGATTCGTCTGATTGGTGCAATATTCGGAGCTGATGTGGTACCAGCTGTGTTCATTCGTAAGCATGTGATCCTCTCCAAGTTAGTTTATAAATAAACCCCGCGTAGCTCAGTGGTTATGTGACTCACCTCTCATGTCAGAGATCTAGGTTCTGTGCACATGTATGGAGTGTATCATGTGTGTATATGTCACAGTGTATTGTGTATATGTATATGATGTGTATATGTATAGATTGTATCGTGTGTTTGTATGTATAAGGAGTATCATGTATCATATGTATAGAATGTATCATGTGTATAAAGTTTGTATAGAGTGTATGTGAATCGTGTGCATATGTATGGAGTGTATCATGTATGGAGCGTATCATGTATATGTATAGAATGTATCATGTGTGCATATGTATAGAGTATGTGTATATGTATATAGTGTATTGTGTGTATGTTTAGAATGTATCATATGTGGATATTGTTGTAACTCACTGCAAAAGATGTTGCTGAACTTTAAAACTCGTTCAAATCAGGCTTGTAACTTGGGCGCCACATTGTCTCAGTCATTTAGACCTGGCTCGAGGGCTTACACCATCACAATAATAGAGGACCCTATTTTGACCAGTACTCTGTGCGCAGATGTTCGAAAGACCCTTCAGCTAACTTTGTAAATGATTTAATAATCTAAACAAAGGGGTTTCACAGGATTTTCAGTGGGTATTGCCTCACGAGATATTTGAATGACTCCCGGGTCATGCACAGAGATCTCTGGAAATTAATGCATACGAATGAAAGACAATCTCTTGAAATGTTACAACTAAGGCTGAAGTATCTTTGAATAATGTGCCATAGTTTTACTCATATGTTGTGTTTATTTCACCCAACCAGGTTAATTAATGTGTTGTTTTAACCCTTATAGCAGATAAAACTTCTGTATGTGTCTGAAATGTATGATGTCTGGTAATAAACGAAAACTAGTGTATTTGCAATACAGTGATGTAGTTCAAAAGCTAGTAATACCAAAAGTATTCATCTTGTAAGATTTGATATAAGAGTTACAAACTTACAAGAGATTTTACCATGTGAAATCAACATGCAGTCTCTGTTAATGATTGACCTTTACTACATGATATGGGGTGTGGCCCCAGCCATCATGGCAACAGCTCATTGGAAGACAGAGCCATGGGCATGGACCAAACCAGGTCACTTAAATCACCCTTCAACCGCTTTTTGCATTAGCTTGCTCACGCTAGCTATGCTCTCTGCCCCCTTTCGCCCTGCACGAACACCGCCACGCGATTGATCACCTTGAACTTTCCATGCAACCTCTCAGGTTTTGGGACAGCTGAAACCGCACTAACTTCCGCAAACCGACTTTCAGCAGAGTCCTTCACCTCGGTAACCCAGGACCACAGCCACTCAGAGTGAGTGAATTCCAAAGAGGTCTCCGAAGCAAGTCACCACCCAATCAGGAGCGCCATGCTTCCTGAGGCCAGCCTGGCGAGGGAAATTCAAGACTAGCAAAATCGCAAGTAACACAAACTAACTTTGTCTCTAGCTGATCTGGTGCTGATTGATCTTAAGCGGTCAAAGATAAGCCGAATATCTGCTTTTGTGGTTTCTCAGGTGTGATCTAGTCAGAAGTACTAGAATTAATTTGGGACTGTTGTCAACTCATTTTGCATCCTCTGAACTGCCTCTGTGTGCATGCGTGAATGTGTGTGTGCGTTTGTTTGTTGTTTGCATATTACGTAGTTAGTTTCATGTATCGTAGTGTAGCTCAATAAATCTTTGTTCTCATCTTGTAAGAACTGTGTTCTTGTTTATCTGCTTCTAAGTCATTGCCTCAAGCTGTAGATTTTGTTACCTTGCTAAAAGTTAACCCAATACTGTTATGTTAGTAACGTTGGCCACGGAAATAATATAAAAAAGATTGGTAAAATATGATGTCTTCTATTTGCTGGGCAAATGGTAGATAAAGTGTGAATCTTTTAATCTGATTCAAACTGACTCTATTGAGTCAAATCAATGATTTGAATCTTCAAGATCCGATTCATTGAAATGAGCTAATAAATCCCTGATCGTTTTTTTTAAAAATGTAGCTTAAACACCTACAATATGTATGGAGAGAATCATATATGCATACGTATAGAGTGCATTGTGTGTGTGTATGTATGGAGTGTATCATGTGTGCATACTTCTAGTAGCTCAGTGGTTATGTGCCCCACCCCTCACATCAGAGATCCGGGTTCTATTTCTACAGGTGTACCCTGTATATATGTACGAAGTGTATCATGTGTGCATATGTATAGTGTGCATTGTGTGTGTATATGTATAGAGTGTATCGGTGTGTGTATGGATGAAGTATACCATGTGTGTAAATGTATAGAATGTATCATATGTGTATATGTATGGAGAGTATCATGTGTGCATATGTATAGAGTGCATTGTGTGTGTATGTATAGAGTGTGCATATGTATGGTTGGTTGGGTTCATCAACTTGTGGTTATGTGCCTCACCTCTCACGTCAGAGGTCTGGGATCTATCCCAGACCATGACAGGAATGTATCCTGTGTATATGTATGGAGTGTAGCATGTATATGTATAGAATATGTCATGTGTGCATATGCATGGAGTGTATTATGTATACATGTATGGAGTTTATCGTGTATGGTCGGTTGAGTTCAACACCTTCCAGTAGCTCAGTGGTTATGTGCCTCACCTCTCACGTCCGAGATCTGGGTTCTATCCCAGACCCTGACAAGAATAGAGCATTTCATGTGTATGGAGTATGTGTGTCATATGTTTAGAATGTATGTGTATCGACTGTATGTATGGTTTTTAGGTTGGTTGGGTTCATCAACTTCCAGTTGCTCAGATCATTTCTAAACCAACAACTACATCTCCAACAACAACTTCAACAACAACATCATTATCATCATCATCATCAAAACCTTCCTCTTCATATTGCATCAAACAGCGCATTCGGCGCGTCTTCAACCCAGCAAGACCACAGTCTAAAACTCGATCACCGTCCTCAAACTCCATCTAAACTCTCAAGACACCGGCGATTCAAGCCATTACAATGAAGCCGAACCCTCACCGCTCTCCTAGCGGTTCACCCAAAAGCATTTTGAGGAGTTCTTGAGACTTACCTGAGCTCAAACTCTCCTCTCGCCCTTTAAATGGGAGGGAGCCCCGGGCTCAAGGATATTCTGAGCTCAGGGCTCTCTCCCGGGACAGCATGCCAAATACGCTTTTATTATTGATCATCAGCTAAGTGTGAACTCTTGAACTCCTCTGTTTTGCTGACGCTTTCCGCCATGTTTATTCAAGATGATGCGTTGCAGCCGGCTGCAGCTTGTTGCTCTTAATTTTGCGGGTAGATTGCGTCATCAAACAGGCATTATCGCGACAATAGAATTATAAAATCTCTATCGTAGGTTAATTTTGTATCGCTTATATCGCATATCGTTTATATCGCCATTACTAGTATATGTATAGAGTGTATCATGTGTGCATATGTATGGAGTGTATCGTGTGTGTACATGTATAGAGTGTATCATGTGTTTATATGTGAAGTTTCATAAACTAATTTCGAGAGGAGCACAAGTATCTCCAAGCTCAGGGTTTTCTCCAGGGACAGCATGCCAAACCTGCTATAAGCGCTAAGCATATCTAAGTGTGAACTCTTGAAGTATGGGATGTATCGGGTGTGTGTGTATGGACAGAGTGTTTCATGTGTGCACATGTTTTCAACACTTTTGATCTGACTCAGCATGTTGAAGGACCCACACAAAATCGTGGACACACTCTTGATCTACTATTAACTAAGGGTTTAAACATTTTAACTGTTGTTAAGGATGTCGATCTGATCATTTCTGCATTTCCACTGATATATTGATCATTCCAGCCATTGTAGACAGATTTGTCCCTGTCAGAAAGAGATGCCTAAATGAGAACACTAGTGAGCAGTTTATGAAGGCCATATCACTAACACCAAGCATATCTGCAGACTCTGTCCATTCTCTCCTTGGTCTGTTTAACTCTAAAGTTAAGAATGTCATAGATGACATTGCTCCTGTTAAAGTCAGGAAGAGGACTAGGAGGCAAAAAGGACCATGGACAAGGTCAACATCGATAAAGATGATGAAAAGACAATGCAGAAAAGCTGAGCATATGTGGAGGAGGACGAAACTAATAGTCCATTATAACATCTATACCGTCTTCATGCTTTTAGTGTGAAACTAAACACTGTTTGGCAGACTTTCTTTTTAAGCCTTGCAACGGTAGAGAGACTCACAAACCCCCCCAGTAGGATTCCAAGTGAACTACTCTCTGAAAGCAAATGTAATGAGTTTGTTCATTTCTTTACTGACAAGATCAAGAATATCAGACAGGCAATCAGCTCATCCAATCAGCCAAGTTGTGTCAATGTCAGACAAGTTCAACTACAACTTAAGATATCAGACATTATGTCTGATTTCATAGAAAATTAATGGTAAAATCTTAGAAGAGATAGTGCAAATTAGGATAACATCAACCTGCAGTCTTGACATGCTCCCCATATTATTCTTCAAATAGGTGTTTAACGGTTTAGAAATGGATATTCTAAAAGTGGTAAATGCTTCACTTCTCACAGGGATTTTTCCAAACTCACTTAAAACCGCAGTTGTTAGATCCCTTTTGACAAAGAGCACCCTAGATAGCACCCTATTGAGCAACTACAGGCCAATCTCAAATCTCCCTTTCATTGGCAAAATCATTGAAAAAGTTGTTTTTAACCAGATTAACAGGTTTTTAAGCTTGAAGGGGTGTTTAGACAATTTTCAATCTGGTTTCAGAGCACATTACAGTACAGAAAGCGCTCTTATAAAGATAATAAATGGTATACGCCTAAATACAGATTCAGTCAAACTAGCAGTGCTGGTATTGCTTGACCTCAGTGCTGCATTTGACTCTGTTGATCACAGCATCCTTCTGGATAGGCTGGAAAACTGGGTTGGGCTGTCTGTGACGGTTATCAAATAGTTCTATGTCAGTATAGGTGACCATAGGTCGAGGTGGATACCCATGACATGTGGAGTCCCACAAGACTCAATTCTGGCACTCCCCTAATCAACATTTATATGCTCCCTCTGAGCCAAATAATGAGATAGAACCAACTCTACCACAGCTATGCTGATGACACTCAGATCTACCTAGCCCTACTGCCTAATGACTACAGTCCAGAGAAAACTGAAGTCATTGAGTTTGGGAACAGAGATTAGGTTCTCAAGGTGAATACGTACCTTTGCTCTAAGGGTCATACAACAAAAAATAAGGTCAATATTGGTGTTACTCTGAAGTCAGATTTAAGTTTCAGTAGTCATGTCAAAGCAGCTAGTAAATGAGCATACATTCATCTCAAAAACACTAAAATAATTACATGCTTTGTTTCCAGTGAAGACTTAGAGAAACTTGTTCATGTTTTTTTCAGCAGCAGGGTAGATTACTGTAATGGCCTCCTCACAGGCATTCCTAAAAAGATATTCAGACAGTTGCAGCTCATTCAGAACGCTGCAGCCGGATATTTGACCAGAACCAGAAAATCAGAGCACATCACACCTGTCCTCAGGTCTTTACACTAGCTCCCAGTTACATTCAGAATAGATTTTAAAGTATTGCTACTTGTCTATAAATCACTAAATGGCCTAGGACCTCAGTACATTACAGATATGCTGACTGAATACAAACCCATCAGATCACGCAGATCTTTAGGGTCACATAAACTAGAAATTCCAAGAGTTCAGTCAAAGCAGGGTAAATCGGCTTTAGCAGCTATGCCCCTTGCTGCTGGAATCAGCTTCCAGAAATGATCAGATGTGCTCCAACATTAGGTACATTCAAATCAAGACTGAAAACACATCTGTTTATCTGTGCCTTGAGTGAATGAGCACTGTGCTACGTCCCACAGATTGCACTATTGTGTCTTTCTTTTCTATTTTTCTCCAAGATGGCGCCGGTGACGATGGCTGCCTCCGTGTCTCCGTGCTCTGCAGTATTTTTAGTGTTTTTGTTAGTTTGTCCTGTTTTTAGTCACATTCCTACAATTAGTTTCACCAGAGAGGAATTGTTGGACATTTTGACGCATACACCACCAAATACTTTTCTAGAGTTGGACTTATCTGATGTTCTGTTGGACATTGTTGTCGGAGGAGCCGTGGTGCTGCTCAAACGCTTTCAGAAGCGCAGACGTGTGAAGCGTGCAGGCGCGCTTGTGAAACTCAGACAGCGCGGATTTCGAACCGCTCTCTACCCAACAAAATTGACGAACTCATTCTGCTCTCTCAGATAAACAAGGATTTTATGCATTTAGCTGCTCTGTGTTTCACGGAAACCTGGCTAAACCACACCATACCGGACAACGCGCTTAACCTACCTGGCTATCAGCTGTTCAGAGCAGATCGCGACAAAGAAACGACGCGGAAATCGCGCAGTGGCGGGACGTGCTTTTACATCAATGAAAGGTGGTGTACAGATATAACACTTTTAAAGAAGATGTGCTGTCCAGATCTAGAAGCACTGTTTATTAACTGTAAGCCTTTCTACTCACCGCGTGAGTTTTCCTCGTTTGTCCTCTTCTCTGTTTACATTCCTCCGCACGCGCATGCGCGCCTGGTGATACAGAAACTAGCTGATCAGATAAAGGAAATAGAGCGACAGCAGCCGGACTCTGTTTTAATCATTCTCGGGGATTTTAACAAAGCAAAACTATCCCGTGAACTGCCAAAATATAGACAGCATGTTACATGTCCCACAAGAGACAGTAACATATTGGATCACTGCTATACCACAATAAAGGATGCATACCACTCTGTCCAACGAGCAGCTTTGGGACACTCTGACCACTGTTTAATCCATCTTATACCAACCTACAAACAGAAACTGAAAACAGCCAAACCTGTATTAAGATCTGTGAAAAGATGGACTAATGAAACAGAGCGGGATCTACAAGCCTGTTTCGACCTCACTGACTGGAGTGTTTTTGAAGCTGCTGCCAACGATCTGGATGAACTCACAGAGACTGTAACATCTTATATCAGTTTCTGTGAAGATGTGTGCATCCCTACCAGGACTCAACTCACATACAACAATGATAAACCATGGTTCACTGTAAAAACTCGGACAGCTACGTCAGGCCAAAGAGGCTGCTTACAGGAATGGGGAGAGGGCCTTGTATAAGCAAGCAAAGTACACCTTGGAAAGAGAGATCAGAGTCGAGTTAAAATCCTGTGCTGACCAACTGGCCGTATGGAGCCAGAATTGTTTCGTAATTCCAAACAAATATAATACAATCCACAAATAAATGTGAAGCGATTGACAAATACCAAGCATATTCACAAATAAATACAATGAGATCCACAAATAAATCTTAGAGTTCCACAAACATTAATTACATTTACAAGTAAAATTAGACTTGCAAATAAAAAACATACACATTTTTTTTTATTATTCTTCAAATACAAATTTGCCTGACATTTATATGTGAATTGCGTCTTGTACCTTTGTAGATTAGTGTGCATTTGTGGGTAACTCTCTGTGCATTTGTAGATCACTGTGGGTATTTGTGGGTAGCTCTCTGTTTATTTGTAGATCACTGTGGGTATTTGTGGGTAGCTCTCTGTTCATTTGTAGATCACTGTGGGTATTTGTGGGTAGCTCTCTGTGCATTTGTGGATTTTGAAACAATTCTCTCGTCAAGACGAACACTGATCCACAAATAGATGGACTCCGCCCTCCTTCTACTTAAACCAGTCAGATACCGGCCACATGGTGCTGACCAATCGCTGCTCGTTCTCGCTCCAACCAATCACGCTTTGCCTTACAATAGGCCTTTTTCACAGACGGTCGAACGCACATCCGGTAGAGCGATAGTTGCGTAGTAGTACTTCCAGCCGGAGCAATGGAGACAGAGTCAGATTTTTTTTTTTTATTATTGTCTTAACAGTTTATTTCAATGTTAACTTTAAAGTTGAATATACTGCTCTTTAAGCAGATGCATGTAGAATGCTTTTAACAAACAAGATTCACAAACATTATGGCAAGCCGTTTTGACATCCAATCCACAACCCGCACCAGCATCCATCTTCATGTCAGCAGCAGCCACAGATACCAGTATCCCCTCCACCAAGCACCAGTGCTCACTCACCAGACACCAGTGCTCACTCGTTAGACACCAGTTCATCTTGCCAGACACCAACACGCATTCATTAGATAATAGTATCTATTCATTAGATACCAGCACTCATCAAACAGACACCAGCCCTTATTCATTAGATACCAGTTCTCATTGTAATAGTGACTAGTATCTATTCCATTAATACTAGTAATGGATTTACAAATTTTCCATTTATTTCTATGGGATCTGTCATTGAAATACAACTATTCAGCTTTGACTTGTATGTATTCCACTGGGTTTAGTACATATTTTATGCATTTAATTAACAGATACTAGTACTTATGTATTAGATACTAGTACATATTCATTACGTACCAGTACTTATCCATTAAATTCTGCTATCTATTTAATAGACACCAGTACTTTTAAAATAGATACTGGTACCAAATCATTAGATACTAGTAACTATTAAATAGATATCAGTAGTTTTTCTTCAGTACTAGTATTTATTTATTAGACATATATAAATTTTATAACTTTTATAACTATTACTAATACCAATTCTTATTTTACTAGTCAGTTCTGCTTTTTTACTTTTTTTACTCATTTTACTACTCAGTTCTCTTTTAAGCACTAGTCTCCCTTTAATAAGCACTAGCATCTATCTAACAGGCACCAGCATCCAACAAAATGAACCAGCGTCTGAGCAAGCATTAGTATCCAATGAACAAGCACCAGCACCCAATAGAAAAGACACCAGCATCTCAAAATAACCACTACCAACATGAAAACAGACACCGGAACAAGCTATAGATCAAATGTCAAACGGCCCACCATACAAACATGCTGCCTTCAATAAAGACAAAAAAAATGTAGGCTCTGTCACCTCCTTTTCACATTTTTTCTTTAAGGAAACATATTTAAATGAAGGTCCTTTACATTTTTTTCCTTTAAGGACTCAATTGGATTTTTGACATAAAATTTTACCCCCTTCCAACTTCTGTTTCAAAGTGCTGCTGGGGAACTTTCGATACACTGTACGCAGTGGGCTTTACCAGGGACTTTTCCGGACATGATGAATCAGTTTTTTCCACTGCCTGGGTCTCCTCCAAGGACCACTTTCTCAGGGTGTTTTGTGAACGTCTTTTGGATGGTTCTTGGTGTTGTCCAACTTCAGCAGACTTCTTTCATTTATGATTACACTGTCAGTTCTTCTGAGCTCAGGCACACTTGTGTCAGGTTCTGGAGTGGGGTCAAGCATCACAGTAACATCACTATCATCAGAAGACTGTTCTTTCTTTGTCTTTTTTTTAGGACAAGCTGTCATATCATCCATTGTGACGTCTGTGCATCCAGAGCTGCGATTCATGAAGTATTTGTCACTTTTACCATCCATTCCGTCAGACATGTCGTCGTCTTCGCGCTTTTACAGCATCTCTGACCGGCGCGCAGGTGTCTTGGTGTGAGTCACGGTGGGGATGCAAAATCTCGGAGGTAAAGTCAGATGTGCTAGTCTTCACTACCTCTTTGAAAACTGCCAACATTTACAGCGGATGTTTATTGTCTTGTGGACTGACATTTTATCGCTCCACACTCTAAACTTGATAAAGAATATTTATATAAGTTTTTCCACAGAAATTACATTTTTAATAACGAAGGTGGGTGAGGATCCATACATTAGCATGGTTTGGGAAAGGCTGTTTACATTTGTGCGTAATGTACCTTCATCATAGCGTAGGCTCTTAGTTTTAAACCATTACGAGATATAAGGATGGTAATGTATATAATAATACATGTTTAAATACATGTATAATATGTAAATGTATAATAAGTGTGCGATGTACTAAATATTTGATGAGAGGGAACATGGACCTGTCTTATTTCTGTACGTACATGGATGAATATCATAGAGGTAAAGTTGGTTTTATATTCAGATATTCAGACATTTTTCCTTAATAATATAATTTCAGAAAAGTATTCCTTGCAAATTCTAAATAGGGAAATCATAATAGGAGCCAATGATTATCAAAGTACAGCATTGTTTACAGTCAATCAGATAGTGGTAATGTTGTTTTGAAGTCACACTTGCATGCTAATTCTGACCGAATATTCAAATTAGCGTGGTAAACGATATAGGGACAGTTAAACGAACGAATGTGGGAATATAAAACCAACTTTACCTTAATATAAATATTTTAAGGGAGGGCAATAGGCTTCATTTGACTCATGCACTGTGTAGATGTATAAAATGTTAATACTGCTATTATAAGTCTGGAATTGTTTGTACAATTGTTTTTTATTCAATGTATTTTTTCAAGATTCGTATCATACATTACATAACATACATTGACATCCATACGTGAGTAGATGCATCTATATGCATCTCTGCCTCCATTGCTCCGGCTGGAAGTACGAATACACAACTATCGCTCTACCGGATGTGCGTTCGACCGTCCGTGAAAAAGGACTATTGTAAGGCAAATCATGATTGGTTGGAGAGAGAACGAGCAGCGATGCACAAATGCACACTAATCTACAAATGCACAGGACGCAATTCACATATAAATGTCAGGCAAATTTGTATTTGTAGAATTAAAAAAAAATGTGTGAGTATGTTTTTTATTTGCAAGTCTAATTTTACTTACTTGTGAATGTAATTAATGTTTGTGGAACTCTAAGATTTATTTGTGGATCTCATTTTACTTATTTGTGAATATGCTTGGTATTTGTCAATCGCTTCACATTTATTTGTGGATTGTATTATATTTGTTTGGAATTACGAAACAATTCTGGCTCCATATGGCCCCCATATCTTCACCCTGATCTTCAACAGATCACTGGAGTTGTGTGAAGTGCCCTCCTGCCTCAAACGCTCCATCATCATGCCCATCCCAAAGAAACCCAAACTTACAGGACTAAATGACTACAGACTGGTGGCGCTAACATCTGTGGTCATGAAGTCGTTTGAAAAGCTGGTGCTGGCCCACCTGAAGGACATCACTGAACCCTCACTGGACTCTCTTCAGTTTGCCTACAGAGCAAACAGGTCTGTGGATGATGCAGTCAGAATGGGACTACATCATGTTTCGCAACACCTAGACATACCAGGGACCTATGCAAGGATCTTGTTTGTTGACTCCAGCTCAGCTTTTAACACCATCATCCCAAAACTTCTCCCGCCCAAATTAACTCAGCTCTGCGTACCCACCTCTGTCTGTCAGTGGATCAACAGCTTCCTAACGGACAGGCAGCAGCTGGTCAAGCTGGGTAAATTCTCATCCAGGACCCACACAATCAGCACAGGTGCCCCCCAGGGGTGTGTCCTCTCCCCTCTGCTCTTCTCTCTGTACACGAATGACTGCACCTCAAAGGACCCCTCTGTCAAGCTCCTAAAGTTTGCAGACAACACCATCCTTATCGGCCTCATTCAGGACAGTGACGAGTCTGCTTACAGACAGGAGGTTAAGGAGCTGGCTACCTGGTGCAGCCACAACAACTTGGAGCTGAACACGGTCAAAACAGTGGAGATGATAGTGGACTTCAGGAGAAACCCCCCGGCTCTCCCCCCACTGAGCTTCATGGACAGCACTGTGGCTGCAGTGAAGTCATTCAGGTTCCTGGGCACCACCATCTCTCAGGACCTGAAGTGGGACACTCACATTGACTCCATTGTCAAAAAAGCTCAACAAAGGACAAAGGCTGTACTTTCTTCGTCAGCTGAGGAAGTTCAACCTCCTAAAGGAGCTTCTGAAACAGTTCTACACCTCCATCATTGAATCAGTCATCTGCACTTCAATAACTGTCTGGTTTAGCTCAGCTACCAAATCTGACCTTCGAAGACTACGTCGAATAGCTCGGACTGCTGAGCGAATCATTGCTACAACCCTCCCTACTCTCCAAGAACTGTACTTATCCAGAGCGAGCAGAAGGGCTGCCAAAATCACTCTGGACCCCTCACACCCAGCACACTGCCTCTTTGAACTGTTACCTTCTGGTCGATGCTACAGAGCACTGCGCACCAGAACAGCCCGACACAGAAACAGTTTCTTCCCTCAGGCAATCCATCTCATGAACACTCGGTGATAACAATCATGGAACCAACATCACTACTTGCAATACACTCTTACACACACATACACTTATTTAACAACACACTTTACATGCCAATTTGCACATAACAGCTGCACATATAATGTTGTATATAGTAATACACCTGTACATACACTTGTCCATCTGTATATTTGTATTTAACACTTACTTCTATTTTTTGAATATATTTATTATCAGTTTTTGTCCTGTCTCTGAATTTCTGTTGCACTGTAGAAGCTCTGTCACGAAAACAAATTCCTCGTATGTGTGAACATACAGTACCTGGCAATAAAGCTCTTTCTGATTCTGATTCTATAACCTGTTTTAACACATTTAATCTGTTTTTACTCATTTTTATTATTTGTTTTTATTTTCTTATACTTTAATTTTATTTTTGTTTGTGTAAAGCACTTTGAATTGCTACTGTGTATGAAATGTGCTATATAAACTTGCCTTGCCTATGTATGGAGTGTATCGTGTGCATATGTATTGTTTTTATGTATTGTATGTGCACGTTTATGAGTGTATCATGTGTGTGTGTGTGTGTACAGTGTATCATCTGTGCATATTTATGGAGTGTATCGTGTGCATATGTATAGAGTGTATCGTGTGTGTATGTACAGAGTGTATCATCTGTGCATATGTTTAGAATGTATCATATGTGCATATGTATTGTGTATGTGTGTGTCTAGAATGTATCATATGTGCATATGTTTGTAGTGTATCATGTGTAAATGTATAGAATTGATCATGTGGGTATATGTACGTATAGAGTGTATACATATTGGTTGCTTGGGTTCATCAACGTCCAGTAGCTCAGTAGTTACATGACTCACCTTTTCCCAGATCAAACCCAATGCCACTTTGCCCATAAATATGCCATGCAGGACCCATATATGTGTTCCCAGATCAAATGCAATGCCACTTTGCACGTAAATATGCTATGCATACTGCTAGTGTATTATGTGTGTATATGTATAGAATTTATTGTGTGCATATGTATAAAGTGTATCATGTATATGTATAGAGTGTGTGCTTATGTATGGAGTGCATATGTGTGGAGACCTTGACAGGATGTTATCCTGTGCATGTGTATATGTATAGAGAGTATATGTACAGTGTGCATATGTATGGAGTGTGGATGCAAACAAAGCAGGTTTTTTTGCATCCACAGGAGAATGAGGACATTCACGGAAGAGCACAGTAGAGATAAGAAGAGCTGAAGAGGAGAACCACCTGACTTCGATTCCAAGCGGTGAGTAGGGATGGCTGACGTGAAAGTGACGTTTCGACACAGTGTTGAGATCCCGTAGCGCAAGTGTATCGAAACACTGCACCGGAGCATGATTAAAAACACCCACGTCATGTGACTAAAGTGTTTCGAGACTCCTGGGGCTTCATGTATCAACGCTGCGTACGCACAAAAACTTTGCCTACGCCAGATTTCATGTTCACTTTTGGATTTACTAACAGTGAAATTAATGTGAGAATTGTCTGCACCAACTTCATGTCTGGCGTACGTGTATTTCTTGTGTGTTTGCTTTATTTCCATTGATGACTCCTAGAGGCAATTATGTTAAATTGCAAACTACAAAATATCACACCAACACATGTAAAAAACATTGCTATTAATTTAAAATTGATAAAATGGGTTATTTGACACAATATTTTTCTACCAATTATGTGATTTGGAACATATCAAAGCATTTGCAAATGTATACAATAGTGTGGCAAGGTGGCCTTGGTCAACCCATGATTCATTCATCCTCACAAACGCGCGATGGGTGGTTTCTTGGTGAGTGATGTATTTTAAGATATTATTCCAGCTGATTGTTTTTCTTCTTTTTTTTCTTTTATTGAGCGTAATTATTATCAGGAGACCGCGGTTATCCATTACAGACGTGTCAGTTAACCCCCTTAACAACCCACAAAACTGACCAAGAGTGATTGGACAGCTGAAATGCCGGTGGCGCTGCCTTGATAAGAGCGGAGGCGTGCTGCTATACTGCCCTAACAAAGTGTTCCTCTGATACATCTGTGTCTCCCACAGACACGGATACTACTCCAGACAGTAAAGCGTCACCCACAATTGAGGCAACTCTCTCCTCAAAGGGTGTTGGTTCAGTTAAATATAACTTCTCAGTTATATATAGATTATTACTGATTTGGAGCTAGATTATAGAAATTTATATTCTACATACTGCTCCTTAATGCAGTTGTTACAATTTTCATTTAATTTGTTCATTTTAATGTTAAACATGCCTTGCGGTGTTGATTGTTTCCTGTTTTGTGATGCAAACGTTTTGCAACAACTCCCACTCTATTTTTTTTCTTTTGTTATTAATTCCAGAGGACAAAATTGCTAATAACACAGTTTTTCTTCGTTCTACTTCCGATAGGAGTACCTCCATTTCATTTTTTGTGAAATTTCTCTGCTTGCTTGCTTTTGCCATTGCTTTTTTGTTTGGTTTTACCAAAGTGGAGTCATTACCATATTCGTAAGAGGGAGGAGGCAAGATGGGGTTTTGCGCTCGCGCACGTGTGCTCAGTTTCACGTTCATTTGGATGTATAAAGAGAATAAGCGTGGGATTCAGCGTACACAGTTTTTCATACAGTACATCAGATTTTTTTACTGCATATGCACATTTACAGCTTTGTCCGTACGCAATGTTTTAGTATTAATTCTACGCAAGCCTTTGTACATGAGGCCCCTGGTCATGTGAAAAGCATTGATTATTTCAGAAGCATTTCGAGACCTGGCGAAACTGGGTTTGACTGACAGGGTCAGCAATAACTTAATGACAATAATGTCTTGTCGACCCTAGTGGACCGTGCGTGTGCACGTTGTTACTGTGCTTTAATTGACTTTTGGGTTCGAATCCCGACTTGTACAAATACTACGAAATCATGATTTTCTGTATTTTAATAATGTTACTGTTTAATGGTAAGGTCTATATAGGATACAGCTGCGGATACGCCATCAATATAGCATCATTTTTGTAACACTGTATAACAATAAATAATATATTTACAGCACTGTGATAGTTGGGTTTAAGGTTTGGGTAACGTTAGACGTTAATTCTTGTTAACTTCCGACCACAACTGTATCTGATCTAGCAACAACCCTGTTTTATGAACAAAACAAGACATATTTATTCACAAAGTGTTCATTCTAGTGATGGGAAGTTCGGATCATTTTACTGACTCGGATCTTTAAGTCTCGTTCATCAAGATGAACGAATCTTTTTTCAAGTCATTTCGTTCAATTTGCCAATATATTATTAAACTGTTACGAATTGCTTCCAAACACATGTACAACTAGCCCAAATGTTGATCACACTACAAACAAGTCATAAATAGAATGCTATAAGAGAAAATAATCATTCACTGTTTGCCTGCTCTTTTGTCGATGAAGATATTTTTGCCTCTTTGCTCAGCTCACCTCTTCATGTCTTCAAATTTCAGTGGTTCGTTCACGTCACACGGACAGTCCATATAATCTCAACCAATGAACACAGTCTGAGCCGAAAGGAGCCATGACTAGTTCACCTTTCGAGTCTTCTGGAGTCTTCTTTCACGTGTTGAACGACTCGGGCCGAGGACTCGGGAGGTGAACGGATCAAATCTCTTTCCGGCTCTAAATGCATACGATTGGCTTCTGTGTCTTTCACGTGTTGAACGACTCGGGCCGAGGACTCGGGAGGTGAACGGATCAAATCTCTTTCCGGCTCTAAATGTATATGATTGGCTTTTGTCTTTCATGTGATGACCGAGTGACTCAAACAAAGGACTCGGGAGGTGAACGGATCAAATCTCTTTCCGGCTCTAAACGCATATGATTGGCTTATGTCTTTCGCGTGATGAATGAATTAAAAGACTTGAAAAATGAACGAAACCTGCACATCTGTGGGCAATCTGCGTATGCGCGGATGAACGAATCACTCCCTGAGAGGACTCGTCGTTCCCGAGTCATATTAAAGATTCGTTCAAAATGAACGAATCGTTCAAGAATGACCCATCACTAGTTCATTCGGATGTCAGACAAAACGATACAAGAGCAGAGCATTTCAAAGCTGTATTGACCTGGATTTAAACCGACTGTATGCTAGTCAGGATCTCACCACTCCACTAAATCACTTGAAGTTTCAACTTTATATAGTGGGGTTTAATACCTCAATTTGCTCAACTGGTTCTTTGCTGTAGCTGCTGTAGTGCAATATATAGACAATGACCACTAGGTGTCACTGTAGAGACTTTTTGAGAACGTAGAAACGTTTTGAAGCTTCGACACATTTGCTTCGACTGTTCCAGTGTTTCATGAAGCCTCACTTTACCCACCACTATCGATGAGTGACTGGAAGACATGATACTTTATAGTGCACTGGTGATTGTGGGTGCAGGTGTCAGTAATCAGTAATCCGAGGAGGGTTCACGTGAGTGGTATGTGGCAACTAGTGATTGGGTGAGGTGACTGCAGGAACAAGCTGAGGGTGTGACAGTGGTAATGAGTTCATTAATGTTAATGTTTTTGGCAAAACAACATATCAGATTGGAATAGGCAGAGAATATCAAATGATAAAATGGTGTCCATACTTTAAATAGGGTATAGAACTACATCACTAATTTTGTCTGAAATTTTGACAAATCTTCTCTTTGGGCAATGTACCTTGTCGTGTATGTCATCAATATGGAAAAAAAAAAAGTAATATAGAAAAATGATCACAAACTCGTCTTATGTTGAATGGATGTATTTTTACCTATTGAATGGGTCAAAAGTATCCTTTTTATTTGATGTCAACATTCATTAGTAAAGATTATGTGCTTGTGCTATTTCCTACGGTAAAGTTATCAAAACTTTTCTGCTTGATTAGTAACATGCATTGTTAAAAGCTTAATTTAGGCAAATGAAAATGCTATTTTCATTCATTCATTCATTTTCTTTTCGGCTTAGTCCCTTTATTAATCCGGGGTCGCCACAGCGGAATGAACCACCAACTTATCCAGCATTTGTTTTACGCAGCGGATGCCCTTCCAGCCACAACCCATCTCTGGGAAACACATCCATACATTCTCATTCGCACACATACACTATGGACAATTTAGCTTACCCAATTCACCTGTACCGCATGTCTTTGGACTGTGGGGGAAACCGGAGCACCCGGAGGAAACCCACGCAACCACGGGGAGAACATGCAAACTCCACACAGAAATGCCAACTGGCCCAACCGGGACCTGCCCCAACCGGGGATCGAACCAGCGACCTTCTTGCTGTGAGGCGAACGTGCTACTCACACGCCACCGTGGCGCCCCAAAATGCTATTTTCTCAATATAAAACTTTTTTGAACCCTCAGATTCCAGATTTTCTAATAGTTGTAACTCAAATATTTGCCAAATATTGTACTATCATAACAATCATGTGTTACAACTTACATAAATTGAAATATTACTTATTCCGCTTTCATATGTGATGTACAAATGTTACGTTTAGAAAATTGATACATATGTCTTATGTGTTGTTTTACAAGCACTCATGCTATTTAATAGCCTACACAAAAGATTACAAATAATAACTGTGGTGAAAAGGGGAGTTTATTGGGAAGAACAAAGGGATGTAGTCCGTTAAGTTATTCACTCCACACAATAATTAGCAAATCTAACCTTACATATAAATCCATCAACCACGTTTTCCAGCTGGCACATTTTAGTGCTGCTTATCAATCAGATTACTAAGCTGGTAACTGCTGGTACCTGCCAACATTTGTCTCCCAAATTCTGGGAGATCGGGGCGTGGGTCATGTTATTTTTGTGGTTTTAGTAACTTTACCAGTTTTATTATTATTATTATTATTATTATTATTATTATTATTATTATTATTATTATTATTATTACCATTATTATTATTATTTAGAAGGACAAATTAGGCTTTTTTGTTCAAAAATGTTGCAAATTTCCTCCACCGTTATTCCTATCAAAAACATTTATTAAATTAAGCTGTGAAAGATTCTTGAAGTCTGAAAGAATTTAGGGTCTCTGAAAGAAAATGTTTAAACCTACTGACATCTCTTTTAGCCATTACAGCCAAAACACTATTAATCATTGTTAGTGAAAAACAAAATGTATGTCATGTTAAAATTAAGTCAATAAGAGTCTGAAGAGTAAAACATTCTTCATACTCTCATTAGCCTATTGAATTTTTTACAATGATTAATGGTGTTTTTGCAGTTATGGCCTAAACTGACAAAGTTTTTTTTAAAAACAGTAGTATTTTTTTCTCCTTGTCTATTGTTTCCTTCTTTCTAACGTTTTGTGCAATTTCAGGGATTGGTCTTTATAAGACTCGATACTTTCTTATACTCAGCAGGAAACAGGATTTCCCTATGACCAAATCAGACCTCTGAAGCTTGTACCTTTCATTTCCTTTTTGCTGAGCTTCATTTTCTCTAGAATTGCCATTGTGTTTCCATTCTAGCAGATCAGCATTTTTTTTTCAGCTGAAAGAAAAATACCAGGAACTGAGAGCTTTGCAGTACTCCTTGCCACATACTAATTTCTTTTTTTTAATGCTAGATTCAAGTCAAGGATTTTGTCAGAGAGAAGCTCCATGACAGTGTTATGCAGTTGAGCATATGCACGGACACTTTTAAAGCTGCCGGAAAGCAGAGAAATGTGGTTATTTGAACAGCACGGAGTAAATTGTAGTTTCTTATCAGAATGAATCAGTTAAAATTGGCATGTAAGCACTGTGTGTAAATAGAAAATAGTGTGTTTGCATGGTAAAGATGAATCTTGTTTGGTGTGTGACCCACTGCAAACTTCAGCTCAATCAGGCAGTTTAGATCATTATATTGAAAATGATCAGCGGGAGCATAAAAATGCCAGATAAATAAATATACATGTTATGCCACTGAATTATGTATAAAGATAAATATATAAAAAGTCTGTGTGTACCCCTTTCCTTTCTAAATGTCATTCCACCCCCCCCCCCTCCAAAAAAATAAAATAAATAATAATAATATTATTAGCCCCCTTATTTTGTTTGATTGTCTACAGAACAAACCCTCATTATACAATGATTTGCTTAATTACCCTAAATTGCCTAATTGATCTAGTTAAGCATTTAAATTGTACTTTAAGCTGAGCACTAGTGTATTAAAAAATATTATTAAAAATTAAAAAATCTTCTTTCCATGTTACAGAAATTGGATATATATATAAATATATAGATTTTTTAAAAATTATATATATATATATATATATAGGTTAATTAACTAGGTTAATTTTGTCAGTAAAAGAAGGTTAATTTTGTCAGTAAAAGAAGATCATTTCACATTTATCACTCACTCTTGGGACTTAAATGAACAGCCCCTCTCAACCACATGACAGGATACACAAATTTTACTACAAAACAGTGTATATAGCCTGCAAAACCTCACACACTTCAAACACACTCTGGGGGATTCCTGCCTGCATTGCTGATTAAAAGACAGAAATGAGGAAATTTGACAATCCACTGTTTGTGTTGCTGTTTTTAAAAATCGCCTTGCAACTTTCAAGTCAAACAGGTATGACACTGATTTATGTTTGTTTTACACTAACAAATCATATTTGGAATTTACTAGACTGAGACAATATTTTCTATCTTGTTCAGTAAGACATACTGCTGACAGGAATATACTATCCATTGTTTTCTTTAATGTTTACTGTAAATCATCGCACTCTGCTGTAATCAAATATGTACTTACGTTATAGCTGCTAGTTTTTATTTTATCTATTTAATGAACTGATTTGAAAGAATGAGAGAAAAAAACGGACAGTTGCTGGCATGTAATAATATACAGTAGAAATCTAAATTAATAGCCGTCCTGTGAGCGTCTTTTTCTTTTTCAAGTATTTTCCTTATTTGTTTTCTTTCATTTTGAATAAAAAACGTTTTTATGTATTTTTTAAAAACATTGTAAGGTCAATATAATTAGCCCCCTTAAGCTATTTTTTGATCATCTACAGAACAAACCACTGTCATACAGTAACTTGCTGTATTTACCCAATTAACCTAGTTAAGCCTTTAAATTCAATTAAGTTCAACTTTATTTGTATAGTGCTTTTACAATGCGACAATTTTTTAAATGTCACTTTAATGACAGTAAGTATCTTGAAAAAATATCTAGTAAAAAATATTATGTACCGTCATCATGACAAATATAAAATAATCAATTATTAGAAATTAGTAATAAAAATTATTATGTAAATTATTATTATTTTTTTTAAATCTTTCAGTTAAGTAGAAATTGGGCAGAAAAATACACAGGGGGCTAATAATTCAGGAGGGCTAATAATTCTGGCTTCAACTGTAGCTCTACATATGGTAGCAACATTTGTATTTTTAAGAGAAAATTGAAGAGAAACGTTTATTAAAGTGTTACTTAATATGACAGAGAAGGGAATATGGATTATCATATAAAGATTTAATTACCTGAAAAGATATAAAAAGGTACAAATGCATTGCACAGACCACATATGCAGTTCAAGACAAAGTTATTAGCCCTCTAAAGTTTTTTACTTTTCAACACATTTTTAAACATAATATTTTAAATTACTACTTGCTAATAACTATTTTCATTTGTGTGTGTCACGATGGCAGTACATCAGCACATCGTATTTTAATAGTTATTTTGAAAGATAGGCTACCAGTTTTCAGCTTAAAATGCAATTTAATGTCTTAACTAGATTAATTATGTCAATTGGGCAAGTTACTGCTTTACTTTTACTTTTACAATTTGAATATATACTAAATAGAAATAAGTCCTTTTTGTTAAACATCAGATTTCATTAAAAATTCATTTATAATGAATATACAACTTAATATACAATAAATAATAGCAGAATTTCATTTTTGAATGAACTGTGCATTAAAGTCATCAATAACAAATTGCATTGTTAAATTAGTCATGTTAGTCAAGGATTGTTCTTAAAAATACATTGCATAGCTTTAAAATCTGTGTTTTGTAAGTCCCACTGTCTCACAGAGGGAAGTTTAGTGAAGTTTAGTACAGTACAAAAGGCGTCACAGTAGTACAGTGGATAGCATGATTGCCTCACAGCAATAAGAGGTCACAGGTCGGTCAGTTGGCATTTCTGTGTAGAGTTTGCACGTTTTCCCTGTGTTGGTGTGGGTTTTCTCTGGGTGCTCCGGTTTCCCCCACAAGTCCAAAGACATGCGGTATAGGTAAATTGGGTAATATAAGATTGTCTGTTGTGTATTCTTGTGAATAAGTGTGTATGGATGTTTCCCACAGATGGGTTGCAGCTGGAAGGGCATTCGCTGCATTGGATAAGTTTGTCATTCATTCCGCTGTGGCAACTTCACATTAATAAAGGTCCAGATTAATAAAGAATAATTAAAACTAAGCTAAAAAAATGAATGAATGAATCTGTATTGAAATACCTGCATAGGTATAAAAGACCAGAGGACGTTGATCAACTCTAGTTTTGACAGGAGTTTTGAAACAAATGCTCCATCCAAATATATATGTAGGTATACAGGTTTGGATTTGTTTTCAGTCTCTGAGAAAATGTATAGAAGAACTGGCAAAGTAGAATTGTTCTCTGTTTTCAGTTAATATAAGGTTAAGATTTCATTGAAACTGAAAAAGCTGAAACTAAATTGAGTGCTGCTTGTTTTGAGGATTAATTTAAATTGTGAGCATGTGGAGTATATGGTTTTGGGGAAACTGCATACAGCTTTAATCTGTGTAAAAAATGGATGGACTCTAGGGAGAGATGGGCTGACAGACAAACATAACAGTTGTGGATAGTGACTTGGAAGTTTTGTGTTTCTGCAAAATATAGCACAACATAACATTGATTGATTGATTTATTGATTGAAATTATTGATTCTGTTAGAGCCCCCCAAAAAGGTTTGATTTAGTTAAGCACTGATACACTATTTTTGGAATGTTCTTTAGAGCTTTTCTCAAGCATTTATTGCAATGATTAACTCAGTGTTGGGTAAGTTACTTTAAAAAAGTAATTAATTACTAATTACTTAATCAATATTGTATTTAAAATACTTATCTAATTACTGTGTCTGAAAAGTAACTTAATTACTCAATAAGTAACTTAACTAAATACTTCTTGAAATCCCTATAAACCTTGAGTGGACAAATAATAAAAATTTAACTCTGTAAATAATAAATACTTAGATAAAACATATGAGTCAAACATGAAATAGTTTAGCCTTTTAGTTTTCTGAATCATCTTTATTATATTCTATTTAAAAAAAAATCTAAAATAATTACATGCATAATCATTTTTAGTATGCAATGTAACCTTCTTAAATATTATTCTGCATATCT
>CAIGQQ010040405.1:2698033-2712938 GCA_903798035.1 Danio albolineatus | reverse complement strand
CTGTTATAACTGTGTTTCTGAAGTTCAACGGTTATAGCAAAAAACAAAAATAAGAAGTCATGAGAAAAATAATAAACTAAATGTTATTAATTGTAACAGATGAAGTGCCAAGTATTTTGTAAGTTATTTCATTAAAATACTGAAAAATATATTATCATTGTTTGAGACGATACTGCAGCTTTACATGGAGGGTCAACAAACAATTAGAAAGGAAATAATAGAAATTAATTATCAGAGTGTCATGCACAAAACTTTGAAAACTCCTGCAGCACATTAAGTCACACAGACATCAAGAATCAGGATATGAGCCTCAACCATGGTTGCTAAAAAGAAAAATCTGCATGATTCATTCATGCCGCAATGCATGCTGGGTGCCAGCATAGTGCAAAACTCCCAGCATGCATTGCAGCATGAATAAATTATGCAGCTTTGTGTTCTTAAAATTACTTTCTTTGCCTTTATTTTATTAATTTTAGCGGTGTAATATTTCAGTAGATTGTTTTGTATTGTTCTGGGTTGTTTTTTATTTTATTTTTTGTTTGTCACCATTATTGAGATTCAAAGACTTATTGTTGATGTCTGTGTGTTTTTGAGGTCTGCCGTAGTTCAAACTTTCTCAATATGAGTGGTGTATTTAGACCTGTTAAACAATCATTGATGTTTGAAGCTCCAGTGGTTTTCATTAAATTATGTTATTAATTTCTCACACACAACTAACAAGATACTGAGAGTAGCTCCAATGTCATAGTAAATCTTATTAGATTTATTCTTATAGTTTTTTTTCTTTCTGGCCTTTCATGCTATAAAATAGTGTGATCAACACAACTAATTATAGCAACCAATTACAAACTTATGTTATAATAAGAAGTTGAAGAGCCCAACTAAAGCAGACACTGACCTCCGTCATGGTGATTTCAAATCAACAACAAAAATTTAATTAAGAACTTTTGTTCACGACAGAAAAAGTCAAATGTCAGTAATAAGTGAAGCTCCTGATGTTTGTGATGTTGTTTAATGATCTCTGCTGAGATCTTGAGAAATAATTGTTTTATTGTGTAATTTGTTTTATTTTTATTAATTATTATTTTTATTTAGAGTTTAATTTTCAGTTGATTTCATCTTCGGTTTTGGCTGTGATTTGTGTTATTTGGTCTTGTTTTTCTTTCCTTCAGTGATTCTGCTTATTAACAGTTGTTCATCAATAATTCTCAATCCTCCTTTAATTAGATACTCAATTATCTCATTAGCGTCATCACTGCCTGAGTGTTCAACCCTCTGTAGTAAGGACATTAGGGAGGATTTTGCTCTGGGATTTGAGGGGTTAAATGTGTTCGATGAAAAATGCACAATGTGGAATGTATTTTTCACGGAAATATTCTGTAAATTGAATTTACGACCGTAAAATGTTAAAAACAGTAGATTACTGGCAACCACAGCTGCCAGTATTTTACCGTGAAATCAAGAAAAAAACAGCAAAGTACTGTAAAACATTTTTTCTGTCACCATTGTGGAGGATAGTAGCGTCTCTGTGCAAGTCCAAGATGAACTCAGAGTATCTGATGTTATGCTGCATCTTCTTTTGCTTAAATATAACTGTGGAGTTACAAATGTAGTAAAAATCTGTTTGCTAATTGCAGTCACACATGAATACATTAATGAATTTAATAACTTTTGTGCACTAAGCTACGTGTTTGTGAACTGAACATTGTATCAGTTCATGAAATACGGTTATTTTCCGTGAATTTAAACAGTTCTATAAAACTTCCGTATTTTTTACGCAAAAATCCTGGCAACCACAGCTGCCGGTATTTTTCCGTAAATTTTGCGGATTTTTTTTAACAGTGCAATACATGTAAAATATTCATAACCAAAAACTGCATTAAATTGCATAACACCAAATACACAAAATCTTTTAACCAACATTATATTACTCATTTAGGGGTTACTTTGAAAACAGGAACTTTTAAAATATTACACTTAAGTACAGTTTAAAGACTTATTTTTACTCTGTAGCATCAGAGGGATGCATGCATGTTATTTAATACTTGTGTTTTATTTACTTAGTTCCTTATATTTCAACTATATTCCCTGTTTATTTCATTCTAAAGCATGTTTGATTACCTATAGTTGTATTAAAAGTGCTCTCCATGAATAGAGCTTGCCTTGACTTGTCTTTAAAATAAGAATTTCCTAATAAGTTATCCTGATCTGTTCGTTAAGAGGTTTATACTTATACGTAACACAGTTTGTATCTTGTTGTCATTAAGTTTCTGATCTATTTCTCCATACATCCAGACACCAGCTACTTCCTTATCTACAACGAGGACCACAACAGATGTGTTAATGCCTTGAGTGCAACTGTCCTGCAGACTGCACCATGCGATCTTTCTTCTGAGAGTCAACGTTTCCGATGGGTTTCCTCTTCACAAATCATCAGCGTCTCTTTAAAACTCTGCTTGGGGGCCCAAAACATCAAGGACTGGGTCAAAATTATCCTTGTTCCCTGCAATGCACTCAGTCCCTTGCAAACTTGGGAATGTAAAAATGAAACATTGTTTGGTTTAAAGGGTCAGCCACTGCACATGAACTATGGAAATCGAAATGAGCAAAATTTGATGTTGTACAAGGGATCAGGTACGTGGAGTCGCTGGCAGGTGTATGGGACCAAAGACGATTTGTGTTCTCATGGATATCAAGGTATGATCAAAATTCCAGCCATCATAACCTTGCAAAAAGGCTAATAATATTGTTATTTTTTAAGCTAGGGCAAATATTCTCTTATTTCTTTAATTGTTTAGATCTAATATAAAACATTTATCTTGCTTTTCTGTTATTTTGTTTATATATTTTCTGCAGAGATATATACAATAGGTGGAAATTCATTTGGGAAACCGTGCCAGTTTCCATTTAAATTTGCTGACAAGTGGTATGCGGAATGTATTGTGGAGGGGAGATCAGATGGCCAGCTGTGGTGCTCCACAGACACAGACTATGACACAGACAAAAAGTGGGGCTTTTGTCCAACCAAAAGTGAGTAATTCTGCCTTAAGAAAACATTACAGGTGCTTCTCACAAAATAAAATCTTGGACAAGTTTTTTTATTTTTGCAATTCAGTAAAAAAAATAACTTTACTATATTCTAGATTCAATGCATTAGATTTACAGTGAAATGTTTCTCCTTTCTCTCTCTCTCTCTTTCTTTCTTTCTTTCTTTAAAAATGTATGTTATGAATTAACAGCTGATGAAAATTTAAACTTCAAAACAGAACTTTTAGTTTTGAGATTAATTTAAATTATTTGGTATAAAAATACTAGGTACATCACAAGCTAGTTCAGAACATACAACCACAATTATGAGGAATTATTGTCAAGAAAATTATTACAATACCTTCCAGAAGAATGGTGGCGGACTTGCTCATTGCTAACGAGCTTCACCTGTGCGCACCTCCTGTCTCGAGTGTCACAGAGGAGCTCATTCATTCATTCGTTCATTTTCTTTTCGACTTAGTCCCTTTATTAATCGGGGGTCGCTACAGCGGAATGAACCGGCAACTTATCCAGCATATGTTTTAGGCAACAGATGCCCTTCCAGCGGCAACCCATCTCTGGGAAACATCCATACACACTCATACACTACGAACAATTTAGCCTACCCAATTCACCTATAGCGCATGTCTTTGGTCTTTTGGAGCACCCGGAGGAAACCCACGCAACCACGGGGAGAACATGCTAACTCCTCACAGAAATGCCAACTGACCCACCCGGGGCTCAAAACAGCGACCTTGTTGCTTTGAGGCGAACATGCTACCCACTACACCACCATGGCACCTCACGGAGGAGCTCTGGAAACTTAAAAAGAGCAGAGACAGCAGTGGAAGATAAGAGAGGACCAAGCCTGGACACTTTATGTTTGTTTTGCATAAAAAAAAAAAAAGAAAGAAAGAAAAAATCTTGGACTGCCGTTTGGTCCTCAACAAGCTGAGAGAACCTGGCAACAGCACTGGCAACCTTTCGGTGGATGGCTTTAGAATCACCGGTAACACTTTATTTTAATGGTCCATTTGAAATGAATGGCTAAAATCAAACTTAGATTTGGCCTGGTTTTCACACACTGGGTCACAAACTGCAATTTGCTAAAGTTCTATAAATACAATATACGTGGATCACATTCTAATGTAATATTATGATTAGAGACATAAGCATTCATTTATTACATGAAACAGTACATTTAATATATTAATAAACAACATGATGCCCATGTAAACAATATAAACTAGTAAATTGCAACTTTCCATGTTTTAAAATGAGAAATAGGCTATATAAAGCTTTACCAGCTAAATTTGTGGCGAGTTTATGTGCTGTTTCCAGAAAACTGGTTAAAATTGGTCATCCAAAGCCTGTTTTGGTTACTATCACACTTTGTTTAAACTATTTTGGCCTGTGCTAATTATTGTCAGCCATGCTATGCCTGTTAAGCTATGATTGTATGATCATTAGAGAAGTCTGTTGAGTTGTAAAAGAGAAAGACTGACTGCATCTATTTACACAGATTTCAATAAAAGACCGTTTATTTTAATGCCCAAGTGTTGATACTTTCCTGAAAATATATTTTAAGTTGTGATTTACCACCTCTGACATGCTATTGGGCCTGTGATCACTGTGGTCTAGGCCCCCAAGGCATGTGGCCCCCTCTGCATTATGCGTACCTTAATTTTTATGTATTAAAAGTGGTAACCCCAGTGGAAAGCCCCAATTAAGCATATCACAAAGACTGTTGCATGCCCAGAGTGAAGACTGGGGGTGGATCAGTGATGGTTAGGGCTGCAATATCATGGCATTCCCTAGGTCCAATACTTGTGCTGGATGGCCACATCACAACTGAACCATACTGAATTATAATAGGCACCCAATGGTTCAAACCTTTTATCCTGAAGGTGGTGCCATGTATCAGGATGACAATGCAACAATACACGTGGTAAGACTGCTGACAGAGTAGTTTGATGAACATGAAAGTCCCATGGCCTGCACAGTCACCAGATCTAAATATCATTGAGCCACTTTAAGTGTTTTGGTGGAGCAAGACAGGAAATGTTTTTCTCCACAAGCATCACTTAATGACCAGGCCACTATTCTGCAAGAAGATTGGCTCAAGATCTGGCCACTGTGCAGAACTTCTATCTGTCATTCCCAAGATGATTTAATGCTGTATTAGCCACAAAAGGAGGCCCTACACCATACTAATGAATTATTGTAGTCTAAAACCAGTTTTTTTAATGGAGGCCCTACTCCATACTTATGAAACACCTGGTTTTAGACTACAATTATTCATTAGTGTGGTGTAGGACCTACTTTTTTATGGGTGTGATGTTAACCCCTGTATGAGTATGACATAAAGCATTAGTGATGGGATCAGCTGTGTCAGGGTTCTGCTACTTCAGTCTTGTAAATTCTTGTTTAGGTGGCAGAGTCCAGACTAGCTCTGTCTTGTCCTGTTTGTTGTGTTCGACTTGAGTTTTCTCGGGTCGAGCAATGCTTTTCTGTCATTGTGTGTGTGTCTCTGTATGGGCGCCGTCATGGGTGCGCTCAGCCCATGCGCGCTCTCGCTTGATTCGGGCGCTTGGGATCTGGGCGTGCTTGGGACACACGACCTTGTACTTGTGTTTGTGTTCGTTCTGTCTACATCGCATGATTTCATTCTCAGTCTCTCAGTCTAGTTGGTTTAGTTTTTGGATGGCGCTGAGATGAAACATCCACATTGCATATGTGTGAGTGCACAATAAGGTGTTTTCATTTTATCGTGTGCTCGTGTCTTGCACTTGTTTGTGTTGTCTAAGCACATGGCCATGCGTTTACATAGTGGCCGCGTGCTTTAGTTGTCTGCTTTGAACACGCCGTTAATGAGTTCTCTTATTGGCTGCGTGTTCTTGTCCCATTTTACATGAGCACATGGCTTGTGGTGTTTTCTTGTGTCATGTGCTCTCTCGTTTATTGTCTAGTCCCACCCTCTTCGTTAACCCATTATTAGTTTATTATGTTCACCTGTTTATGTGTTAATCAATTCTGCTTATATTCTCCTCATGTCTGCTGTCTTCGTCTATACTTCCCTTTCGTATGCAACCTTGTCTTGTCCTCCAGCCCGGAATCTTGCCAGCCTGCCCAGTCAAGTTTGATTGTTTGTTTATTTGTTTTATTAATGTTTTCCCCCTCAGGGTTGTTTATTTTGCCTTTTTATTTTATTTCATTTTATTATAAGTAAAACCCTTATTTTCAGCAATTGAGTCCTTGCTCCTTTTCCGAACCTTGACAAGTTGTGGATGAAGTACACAATCAAAGCACTTATAATACATATCAATACATGGTAACACTTTACAATAAGGTTCATTAATGCATTTACTTACATGAACTAATCATGAACAACACTTGTACTGCGTTTATTAATCATAATTGAACATTTACTAATACATTATTAACATCCAAGTCCATGCTTGTTAACATTAGTTAATGCACTGTGAGTAATGTGAACTAACAATGAACAGCTGTATTTTCATTAACTAACATTAACTAACATGAACAAACACTGTAGTAAATGTATTGTTCACTGTTTGTTCATGTTAGTAAATGTAAATGTTACTGAGTGGATAAAATAGAGAGTGTAGTGAGTGGTGAGTGGCTTCAGCTGGGAGTCTCTAATCAGTGGTGACTTGGAGCAGGTGAGTGTGTGTGTTGCATGAGTGGAGATGTAGTCCTTAACATGGCTGATTTGTAGTTCACAGAAGTGTGTGTCGCTGGTAATCATGACAACCTTATTGTAAAGTGTGACCAAATACATTTAATAAACATTACTCCAATGAAAGTATTAAGTCCTCCTTTTCAATTTTACTTCAGCTAAAATGCAGAAGTGCTTCTGTTCTGTAAGTACTGCTCAAAGGCAAATTAATAATTTAAGTGTTAAAATGATATAACATATCCTTAATTAGGGCGCCACCGTGGTGTAGTGGGTAGCACGATCGCCTCACAGCAAGAAGGCTGCTGGTTCGAGCCTCGGCTGGGTTAGTTGGCATTTCTGTGTGGAGTTTAAAGACATGTGGAGTGTGGAGTCTAAAGACATGTGCTATAGGTGAATTGGATAGGCTAAATTGTCCGTAGTGTATGAGTGTGTATGGATGTTTCCCATAAAACATATGCTGGATAAGTTGGTGGTTCATTGTGTTGACCCCAGATTAATAAAGAGACTAAGCCGAAAAGAAAATGAATGAATGAATACTCATGTAGATCCTTGTATTATATGTATCCTTGTATATTACAAGTAATGAATAATGAAATGCAAAATATTTGCAGAAAATGTTATCATCCAAACATTTAATACAGTTTGTAGAGATGGAGAGACAAGCGAAAGATGAGTTGAGAGTAAAAGTTTATTTAATTGAAAAAGCACTAAAAGTAAAAAATGACTGGGAACTATTAATATAAATATAAAAATATATTAAAAAAATATTTGTGTCCACAAGTGAGAATGATGCTTATTTTTATTTTATGTAATTCCCTTTGTGGATGTCCTTGGTGTTCATTTAGCACATCTGAACGTTGAATCTGATTAGTGAATGACCAATCACTGTCACTAGTAGTGGAATAAACACAAATTATTTTCCTTAGTGTTTTCAAAGGAGCCGTAAAATAAATACCTGAGGTATTTGAATAATCTTTGAAAAGAAGGCTTACTTACAAGCTGTGAGCTTGTTCACAATGTTGTCTGAAACTTAAAATTATGCAAACATATGTGTGTGTGTGTGTGTGTGTGTGTGTGTGTGTGTGTGTGTGTGTGTATGTGTGTGTGTTTGACAATAAATTTGCTAAGCTTGCAGTGATACTGATAGCTATGATTTCAATCTATGAACTAGAAAATAGAGGAAGGAAGAGAAAATGGCAGAATTGCTGCTGTTGCTGATCATGACATTCCTTCATTTTCCTGTTTTTTTACTTTGTCTTGTCCAAGTGGGACAACTGTAAAATGACCTGCTGACAAACACATCCTATGGCACAGGCACACACGCGCACGCGCACACACTCAGTCTCTCACATTGTGGTGACATTTGGCCCACGCAAATGTATGAGAATACTGGGAGCACAAACACTCCTTTACTCTAAATGGGGACATTCATAGACTTTAACAGATATTTTAACCTACAACCTACTGTACAATAATTCTCACAGACAACATTCTGCAGTTGTACTAACTGGGACAAATCATTTTGTGATAATAACCATGTAAAGTCAGTCAGTTCAGCCATATGCTGTCGTTCAAAATGAAATGTGTGATATTAAAAAATATATTCCATTATAATTTCTAATCTTCTTTCACTTTATTCCATTCACTGTGTGCAATAGCCAGCTCTGGATGGGACAGTGATCCAGTGACTGGTGTATTATATCAGAGGAATGTGCAGTCAGTACTGACTTGGCATCAGGCACGAACAAGTTGCCAGCAACAAGAAGCTGATCTTCTCAGCATAACCGAACTGCACGAGCAGAGTTACATTTCAGGTAGGCATTAGTTGTCTTCAAACACATTATTTTGCACGTTGTGATGTTTTTACAGACAAATAAAGATGCTAAACTCTAAATGAATATGTATAATTGTGAAATAATACTGTGGTATTTCATTATATCGTTTACATGTTTTATTAGGATTGACAAATACCTTTGGCTCCGCACTATGGATTGGACTTAACAGTCTTGACTTTGAGAGTGGCTGGCAGTGGAGTAATGGAAATCCATTCAGATATCTAAACTGGGCCCCTGGTAAACAAAAGTGATGTACATACAGTATAAATGATCACAGTGGTGCACACAAATCTAAAGACAGTCTAGTTTTAGTTACGGAGGCTGTTTTTTAATGTGTGCATTGTGACATTTAGGTCACCCCTCTCTGGAACCAGGCCTTACATGTGCAGCATTAAATGCTGGTAAAGCATCAAAGTGGGAGAGTATGGCCTGCAATAAGAAGCTAGGCTACATCTGTCGCAAAGGCAATTCAACAGATAACACACCTCCACCAGGTAAAATATTTACTGTGTAGTAAATAAATTAAATTATCCGGGTGAATATGTTCTGTCTGTGTTTGAAAAACAAAGTATTTTTGCGTTTCAAAAAGTCAGTTAAAGTCAGAATTATTAGCCCATCTGAATTATTAGCTCCCCTATTATTTTTCTTCCAATTTCTGTTTAATGGAAAGATTTTTTTAAATGAACATATTTCTAAACATAGTTTTAATAACTCATTTCTAATAATGAATTTATTTTATCTTTGCCATGACGACAGTAAATTATATTTGACAATATATTTTTTTCTTTAAAAATTAGAATATGCAAAAGGTACACAAATTGGGGTCATACAAATACAAAGAAAATAAAACAACAAAAAACACACAAGGCCACTCACAAAACAATAACAACAACAACAACAACACCACAGTCAGGTACTGGCAGGTGCATGTGTATAGGTGTGTGTGTGTGTGTGTGCGCACGTAAAGGTAACTTGGTGGACAGGTCAGAGTACGTACATAAGCGACAATAACAGTCAGTAAATGAAGCAAGTATCATAGATATAAACAAAACAGATAGAAAGAAATCAGTCAGTGGTAAGGAGTGAAAGCAATGCTATGTATGATGGTAATAATGACAATAAAAATAAAGAAAGGACAACAGTAATAATAACTGACAACAACTGTCACGTTCAGAAGGACGAGAGGAGTCAGACATACAAAAAGCAGTGTTTATTAACTGACTTTAGAATGTCACAAGAAGAAGTCATTAACTTGGACGGATGTTAGGGTTAGGGATCCATTCGGGATAGGTATATCTCAAAGTACTTGAAAGTCACTTCCCTGATAGGAGCTGCGATGAAGGTGATCCGTGTGGAGCACAGGAGGGTGTCCAAGAGGAGGATGAAGGTAGACGAGGTGGAGCGTGTCCATATGTGATACCCGACGAAGGGCTAGTGGCAGAGTGAGGCTTATACTGTATGGGTGAAGGCTAATAGGCTGGTGATGGTGCATGGCTGGAAGCTGGTCTCGGTGATTGTGATTGAGGAGCTGGTGATGAGTGACGAGATGAGTGAGGAGTTGGGGATGTTACAGTACCCCCCCCTCCACTGGTGACTCCTTGCACCCAAGAACGACGGCGGGGACGGCCATGACTCTCCTCAGGACCAAATCCTTCCCATTCTACTGGCCGTTCCGCCGCCGAGAGCAAAGGATGTCAGGTGGCTCTGGAGGGGGAGGCGTCCGGAGGCCTGTGGGAGCAGAAGGAACAGGGTCAGTGAGGGATTTGAGGAGGGAGACAGAATAAAGTTAAGGTGGGCTGGAGTGCTGTGGGGAACTGGCAGGGTTAAGAGCCGGTCTGGAGCCGGCAGGGCAAGGAGCCGGACTGGAACCGGCAGGGCTAGGAGTCGGGCTGGGGCCGGTACTGGCGGGCGTACTGCGGCTGGAGCCGACACCGGCGGACGCACTGGGGCTGGAGCCGACACTGGCGGACGCACTGGGGCTGGAGCCGACACTGGTGGGCGCACTGAGGCCGGAGCCGATACTGGCGAGCACACTGGGGCTGGAGCCGACACTGGCGAGCGCACCGGGGCTGGAGCCGACACTGGCGAGGCGGCCCTTTTCCTCCGTCTCCTTTTCCCCGATCGGGTTGGATGCTTGAGGGGAGTCAGTCCGCTTGACTGGGATAATTTCTGGCCGATGGTTTCTAGGATGGAGGATGAAGGGGTCTCTGGAGGTGGCTGAACGATGATAGTGTGCACAGGAAGGGTATGGGGATTTGGTTTAGGGGTCGGTGCTGCTGGAGGTCTAAGATGGTCGGTGCACTTCGGACCCCAGGACTGACCCTCTCCTGTACTCCAATCTATGACAGGGTGATGCTGGATGAGCCACGGACGACCCAGCACAACATCGACATTGGCGTGGGGGAGGACGAGCAGCGTCAGCTTCTCTCGGTGGTGAGGAGAAATGAGTAGCGTTACCTCCTTAGTTCGTCTGGTAATCCTCCCATCGCCCAATGGCGAATTCTGAATGGTCGTTATTTCAAAGGTGGTCTCACTGTAGACAGAGGGTAAACGATGCTTGGCCAGAAAGTTGGAGGAGATGAAGTTCCTGGCAGCTCCCGAATCCACCATCACATGCACGGGGAGAGTACGAGAGCCAATGATTAATTTGGCAGTGGTATGAGGCATGGGTGAGACGGCAGGAGACAAGGAGAATGTACTCACCATTGGACGAGGGGGACGAACTGGACAGGCGGTGATCTCGTGAGAGGCTTCACCACAGTACAGGCAAAGCCAGCGTTGGATGCGACGTTGATGCTCAGCTACCGTCAGGTGTCGTGTGTCGGTGAGCATGGGCTCGTCGTGGCTCATCGGAGGTGGTGATGGTGAAGGCATGTCGGTGACAATAGGTTCATCGACAAGCATAGGCTCATCGGTGGTGGTGAAACCTGTGGCTGGACAGGAGGAATCCGAATGTCAGGAGAAGGTGAGACACAGGCGGATAGGTGTTGAGAGACGGAGATGGCCTTTTTAATAAAGGTTTCAATTTGGGCATGGTCGTCATAAGTCACCATCTGTGGTCGGATGTCTGGGTGTAATCCCCTCCTGTAGGTGGCGAGGAGCGCCACTTGGTTCCAGCCACTGCCAGCGGCGAGAGTGCGAAATTTCAGGGTATAATCGTGGATATTGGTGGTTCCTTGGCGGAGATTAATCAGTTCGTCATGAACCGACATCGGGGTGACAATAGCCCCGAACACTTCCCGGAAGTGGGCGGTGAACGTTGCAAAGGAGGAAAGAGCCGGGCTCTTGGAGGTCCAGAGCGAATCTGCCCATTGCAGCGCCTTTCCAGTGAGCAGTGAAATTATGTAGGAGATCTTGGAGGCTTCGTTTGGGAATCGTGGTGAGTTCGCCTCGATGTAGAGCGAATATTGGAGAACGAAGCCGCTACATGTGCTCAGCTCGCCGCCATAGCAGAGTGGATGAGCCAGCGGCGTGTTGGTGATGGAGGGGAAGCTAGACGCTGCAGCAGATGAAGTGGAGGGCAAATTCGAGGAAGTCATCTTCACTAATTCAGCGAAGGGATCAGGGGATCCAACAACAGTCTCCATGAGACGGGTGAGTGAAGGATTTTCTGATAATGGCGCTGAGTGGTTTGTTTACTTCCGGGAAAGTCGAGGAATTGATCTCTTCAGTTTCTTCGGTCGGGTCTCCTGTCACGTTCAGAAGGACGAGAGGAGTCAGACATACAAAAAGCAGTGTTTATTAACTGACTTTAGAATGTCACAAGAAGAAGTCGTTAACTTGGACGGATGTTAGGGTTAGGGATCCATTCAGGATAGGTATATCTCAAAGTACTTGAAAGTCACTTCCCTGATAGGAGTTGCGATGAAGGTGATCCGTGTGGAGCACAGGAGGGTGTCCAAGAGGAGGATGAAGGTAGGCGAGGTGAAACGTGTCCATATGTGATACCCGACGAAGGGCTAGTGGCAGAGTGAGGCTTATATGGGTGAAGGCTAATAGGCTGGTGATGGTGCACGGCTGGAAGCTGGTCTCGGTGATTGTGATTGAGGAGCTGGTGATGAGTGACGAGATGAGTGACGAGCTGGGGATGTTACAACAACAATAGTAATAAATAACACGTAGTACTCCAACTACGACTACTACTACTACTGAAAGTTACTAATGTTACAACTATTACTGCTGCTACTACAGCCACAACCATGACTACTACTACTACTACTACTACTACTACTACAAGATCTACTATTACTGATACTACTACAACTAGATATTTTTCAAGACGCTTCTATACATCTTAAAGTGACATTAAAAATTGACAGCTTAACAATTCCTTACTCTGTTAAACATCATTTGGGAAATATTTGAAAAAGAAAAAGAAATATCACAGGATTGCTAAAAATTCTGGCTTTAACTGTATACAGTATATATAAACAAACACACTATATTAAATAAATCATCCATTGAAACATCATGTCACGTTTTTACAAAGATATTTTTCTTGCAGGTAAAGATCAGCCTAATTTCTGTCCTGCTGCATGGGTGCCATATGCTGGTAATTGCTATTATTTGCAGCGCACCAAGAAAATGTGGAATGATGCATTAGCAGCATGTCACAGGGAAGGAGCAAACTTGGCCAGTATACACAACATAGAAGAGCACAGTTTCATTATATCACAGAGTGGATACTGTAAGTATGTGCAAACTTACAGAGTAAAGCAACACATTTTTTTTTTATTACTATATTTGTTTTATTAAACACCTGATACAAATTGGAGTGTTTATTATGTAGTGCCTACAGATGAACTTTGGATTGGGCTTAATGATCAGAAGACTCAGAATCTGTTTGAATGGTCAGACAGAACTCATGTCACTTTTACATCGTGGCTAGTAGGAGAACCTTCACATTTCATAAATCGCTTGGAGGATTGTGTCCTCATCAAAGGAAAGGTAGGTCTTTTTTCTTATTTTTTGTTATTGTTAACAGATCAAACAGAAGTCCTAGGTGGGAAACAAGCCAGCAATGGTCCTTTAAAGAGACCCAGCCTATGGGACTTCAGTGGGCTGAAAGTCCTGAATGGGCAGCCCTCAGTTAGTCCCAGGAAGTCTCAACAAAGCCCACACAGCAGCTGCACTAAAATCTACAAAAGATTAACAATTTGATATGTATACTTTCAGCTCAGTCATTATACAAATAGATTTATTTCATTTTCCTACTGTAACTCATTCCAGCATCTGTGGGTTTAATAGACTGATCTGAATTAATCTGAACTGAATTTCAACAGTGTCATTTATAGTAAACCGAGCTGAATCAGTGTTCATTACTAGAACTACACCAACATTCTACCACTACTCTTCAGCCTACCTAAATTAAAATATTTTAGGACTTTTTGTTCTCTTTTTCTTAACCTGCTTTGACACAATCTAGACCAGGGGTGCCCAAACTCGGTCCTGGAGGGCCAGTGTCCATAGTTTAGATCCAACCCCTATCAGACACACCTGGGCTAGCTAATTAAAGTCTTTGTAGGCTTGCTAGAAATGTCCTGGCAGGTGTTTTGAGGCAAGTTAGAGCTAAACTCTGCAGGACACCGGCCCTCCAGGACCGGGTTTGGGCACCCCTGATCTAGACAGTAAAAGGTGCTATAGAAATAAAGATGAATTGAATTGAATTAATGGTGAAGACCAGGACCATGGTGCACAGTTAACCATACGTAACTCTCAGCCTCATTGATAGGTTACAAAGTATGTTCACAGGGCTTTAAAAACAAAATGTTCACAGGGTCTAAAAAAAACAATAAAACAAGGTAAGACAGTGTGTCAAAAGCACACAGTTCAATCTACCATACCCAAAAAACGGTCCAAGAATATTGATAATGATACAATAATCTGTAAAAATAATAATTGCACAAAATTACAGGAGATGAATGTTTTAAAACTTTACTCCCTATATTTTTGTATACATATTACTGGCATTTCTTGTGATTATTTACCTCTTATGATGAATTACTTGTAAACTTCATTTGTAATTAACTGAGGACAAAAAGCATCTGATAAATGCAAAACTTGCTCATTTCTTTCCTTTGGTCTAAGTATTTTTTTTAACTCTGTCCAAGTCACTGTCCTCAGGCAATCCAATTGGTCTTAATGTGTGATCAAAACAGGGTTCCAATAATTTGCATAGCTGTGGGGACCGTATTTTTGGGCACAGACTTCAGGCTTTTTTCTGAAATTTTTGAACTGTAACCACAAGAAGGGGAAGATAATCAACAAAAGTCAGAGAAATAGGAGCAATGAGGAGAATAATATAATATAATATAATATAATATAATATAATATAATATAATAT
>CAIGQQ010040405.1:2612793-2673833 GCA_903798035.1 Danio albolineatus | reverse complement strand
CACTGAGCGACCGGAGGGTTGTGAATATATAGTGCTCGTGGAATGGGAAACAGCTGGGTGCTCATTAGAAGGCAGGTGATGGTGATCGTTGTGATTGCGGGACGTGAGAGCCTGACCAATCCGTAACAATAAACAGGAGAATGAGAAAAATACTAATTTTAGAGCAAAACATCTGAAGGCATTTCTGCACATGCATAATGGTTCTTCAAGAAATTACCCTTAGCTGATGATTGATTATAAAACGTGTTTGGTATGAGCCCTGAGCTCACAAGATCCTCGAGCCCTAGGCTCCCTCCCTTTTTGTAGGGCGAAAGGGGAAATTGAGCTAAGAACTTGACTATGGTGCCAATTTGGGTCAGTGAATTTACGTATGACGCATGTCTTTGGTTGGTGGGAGGAAACCAGGGAACCCAGGGGATGCATGTAAACTCTACACAAAAATGTCCACTGGCCTAGTAATGGTTAGAACCAGGGATGTTCTTGCTGTGAGGCAACATTACTAACCACTGGGCCACTGTGCCACCCAATCTAGGAAGAAGGGAGAGGAATGGGGGATTCTTCAAGATAATTATGACTATGCTAGGAAGACTATGGCCATTTAGAGTGACTTTGGAAACATCTGATTGGAGAATCATATGATAGTTAATGTGGGTCCAGCCGTGATCAGTCAGAAGCATGTGATCCTCTCGAAACTAGTTTATAAATAAGCTTCACATATTGTACCTTTACACCAAAGCTTTCCATAGTTCAAAAGTGATAATGGACTCTATTGAAATAAAATTTGAAATTTGTACAGAAAAAGTGTTTATATCACCAAATTATTCTGCTTCAATCCATAACTGTTGCATTTTTAATTAAGAGCTTTTTTGCCAGGTATGTTCACACATACAAATTATATTTTGAAAATAGAAGTAAGTAGTGAATGCAAATATAATAAATGTACAAGCATATTACTATATAAAATGTTATATGTGCAGATGTTATGTGCAAATTGGCATGTAAAGTGTGTTGTTAAATAAGTGTATGTGTGTATAAAAAGTGTATAGCAAGTAGTGATGTTGGTTCCACAATTATTATCATCAAGTGTTCATGAGATGGATTGCCTGAGGGAAGAATCTGTTTCTGTGTCAGCCTGTTTTGGTGAACAGTGCTCTGTAGTGACGACCAGAAAGTAAAGTAAGGGCACTAAGATATATATTTTAAAAAAATTCTCCCATTTCCCAGACACAAAAATGACTGCAATGGCCATTGTAGCACTTATAGAATTCTGGGAGTTATACTGTTAAATATCTGCATTTAACTTTAAATGATAAAATTTTTAATTTACCAATTGTGTTCTATTTCTTAAAACTTCAACTCGATTTTGACATTAAAAGGCCCAAATATAGTATTTTCTCACATTCAATGAATTTTACAAGTTTCCCTCCACTTGTTACCAATATTTTTCTGCAACCAGTATGCGCACACAGCTGCAAGCGACAAAACTGTGGCATCTATTCCAAAGTGGTCTACAGTCTCATCTCATTTTCAGTATTCCCTCACAGATATAAAACTGCTTATCTTATTGAACGAAGAGCTGTTCATTCCCTTTTACATTTATTCCACTCTGCATTGTGTCAGTAACACTGCTGAGATATGATGAAGCGCCTTTTTTAACCAAAACCTCATTAAATCACACCTTGGCCAAGGACATTGTAGAACATAAACATGTTCAAAAACACCAGAACTTTCTCCTTTATGATTACCAACAACTCTGAAAACTGGACTGACACATTTTCAACTTACTTGAACTTCTAATTTAGCTAATATACTTTGTCACAAGGCACCACGGTGGCGTAGTGAGTAGCACGTTCACCTCACAGCAAGAAGGTCGCTGGTTCGAGCCTCAGCTGGGTCAGTTGGCATTTCTGTGTGGAGTTTGCATGTTCTCCCCGTGGTTGCATGGGTTTTCTCCGGGTGCTCCGGTTTCCCCCACAGTCCAAAGGCATGTGGTATAGGTGAATTGGGTAAGCTAAATTGTCCGTAGTGTATGTGTGAATGAGAATGTATGGATGTTTCCCAGAGATGGGTTGCGGCTGGAAGGGCATCTGCTGTGTAATACAAATGCTGGATAAGTTGGCGGATCATTCCGCTGTGGCGACCCCAGATTAATAAAGGGACTAAGCCGACGAGAAAATGAATGAATGAATGCTTTGTCACAATCTACATTGCAAAAGTGCTATGGAAATAAGGATGAATTGAATTGAATTGAAAAGAAGCAAAGCTACAATCTATTTTAAGGCAAACACACATTTTAAAATTCAAAACTAATCACAAAAAATTAATTCAGCCCTAAATGTTAAATATACTGACAAAACAGAACACATAATGTCTAAATTATTACTCTACAGATGTTAAGTTATATTTTAACATTGCTCCTTTGTCTGTGTTTGGATTGCAGTGGCTGTGGTGGACGAAGCCCCTCATGGCTCTGCTGGCATTGCAGTGGGGGTTGTCTTGGTCATAATTGCAGTGGCAGGACTTGCTACATTTTTGTTTTTAAAGAAAATCCCAAGGCCTGTGATTGGAGAGTGTACATTTGACAACAGACTCTATATCAACTCTGACCTGACACGGTCTCCTGCCACTATTGATACAAAGGGACTCGTTGCCAACATCGAACAGAATGAGCATGCCTAACACAAGCATACACGCCTTCACATAAAGATACACGCATATCTCCGTACACACAGAGTCCTCACATTAGAAGTAGGAGAGGTGAAAAGTCTTTCAAATGTGTATATAATATTAAGAAAATGGCTCAGAAGCACTATCTTCTGTAATAATGATTATTCACAACATGTTGGGTCCCTGAAAGTCAAAAGAATGTATATAAACAGCTCAAGATCATATTATTTTTAGGAGAATGTAGTAACATTTTTGACTTAATGAAGTATCCACCTTTTTTTGGAGAGTAACAACCAAATAGACTGCTGGTATTCTTTCAATCATGGAAATCGAATTTTGTTCAGACAGTTCATAGTATTGTTTAAGTTTCTACAAATGTGGTTGTATTTTACTTTCACATCTTTCTTGAGCTTAACTTTAAAAGTCTGTAGCAAACCGGACATGAAGTGGCAGCAGAAGTTTAAAAGCTAATATCACACACCGTTCATATTTAAAGCAGCAATTCAAAACAGTGGTTCTAATCACTCCAGAGCGTATATAAACTCTGGGAATGGACAGTGTGGGATTATGTATATTATGCATTTAGCCTGTATGTAGCACGCAATTGTTGAACTCTACCTATCATTAGATTGCATTTGTCACAAATCATTGTTAATGTAAATATGCACTTCACACCAGGTTAAAATCTAGTTATCTAGTTATCATCTATAGGTAATAATGCATTGTCTTTTTGTGCAACACATACAAATTATCGTCATATACTTTAAATGGTCCTTTTTCTGTTCTGAGTATGATTTTACAAAGCAATTGCAAGTGTTTTCATTAAAGTATATCTATGTAACCTACAAATCATTAAATATCATTAAATATGAAGTGTGTACATAATTTGTTTTCTTTTATTCATTCAGTGCTTTGAGTCTAGTCTTTTTTTACTTTGGGATGGTCCTGTTCGTGCGCCACTACACACATCTGTTTGACACTACATGACACTTTAATTAGGCACTTTGCAAATTGGATCATAACTTTAAAACCCTATGTTAAATGTTAAAACTTTACTTTTTCCAACTTTTTCAAATTCCCTTGATTTGTCGAAGCATTGCACAGATAAAAGTTAAGTGGCTTTCTTGACCAGATTATCATTTATATCTGCTTAATAGACAGCCCAACTTCAATGAAATTTGACAGACAATAATGCATTCTATGCCTATCAAATTCAAGGGGTACATTTTTGTGCTATTTAGGTAATATGTTAAGGTATCATTTATTCACTTTCCTTCAGCTTAGTCTCTATTTAGAAGTTGCCACAGCAGAATAAACCGCCAACTATTCCAGCATGTGCTTTACACAGCGGATGCCCTTCCAGCCCTAACCCAGTACTGGAAAACACCCACACACTCTGATTCACACACACTAAGGCCAATTTAGTTTCTCCGATTCACCTATAGTTTTTGGACTGTGGAGGAAACTGGAGCATCCAGAGGAAACCCACACGAGCAAGGGGAGAACATGTAAACTCTACACAGAAATGCCACTTGACCCCAGGACTCCAACCATCGACCTTCTTGCTGTGAGGCGAGCATGTTAAGGTATCAATATAGAGCATTTATTTTAAAATGTACGCCTTTTGAAATGGCACTGCCCTTTATTTATCCTTGATTATACATGTCCTCTAATTTGATCAAATTTGGAAAAAATACAGCTGCAAGCAGCCAGTCAAATTTAAGAAGCAAATAACAGTACCATTAATGATTTTTCTGAATTTAAAAGGCCTAGGCTAAGCATTAATGATTAACTTACGATTAATCTATTTATTTATTTAACAGGGGAAACACTCGTTAATCAACAGTAAAAACTGTAACAGATTTTTTAAAAAGGCAACCTAAAATCAAAAACACATTATTACACAGACAATATCAGTAAAGTTACATGCAACTAAATTATGAAACAATTGATAAGAGGTTCATAAAAAACAAAAGAGGAGAATTACACAATTACAATTTGATTTGCTTTCAGCCATTTCTTTAACGTGTATTTTAATGCTAAATAATTTGTGATACCATAATTCCCAAAAGTGACTGGCTCTAACTGAGAAGACTGACAGTGCAAATGTTGTACGTCTAAACTGCACAGCAGTGTCCTCTAGTAATAGATTGTGCTGCTCTGCCATTATTATTCTTCTGTCACAAACTCACACAATGGAGGTAGAGCATAACCATAAAAATAATCTAAATAATACAAGCATCAGCTAAATATTTACTATTGTCAAAGCTCAATAAATAGTGTTTTTTTTATTATTTTAAAATGATGATACAGTCTTCTAATCATATACTTTAAGTGTCTGTTTATAAAATGATTCAGCTGAGTTTAAAACTGTCTTGTGACCAACTAGTAAGACAATATGTAATATGAACAAAAAAATCATGCAGTGCACAAACGCTTTGCCGCTTGTCAAGTAAGGTTGTATATGCCTGAAGTTGCCTAAATTAAATTTAACAATTTTAACAACCTTTATGGTATGCTTTTTGAATGTCAACTGTGAATCTAAAACTAGTCCTAAATATTTAAAACAGAGACAACCCGCTTTTCTCCTTTAATAAATAAATCAGGATGATGGATAACTGTCAGTGATTGTGAAAAAAAAACCATACAGTTTTACTTATATTCACATTTAAACAAGAGTCACACAACCAATCAGAGACATGTATCAATGCCTCAGTTATGTAGTTTGCTCACTGTTGTTTGTGTTTCTGATGCACATACTGTATAAAATTGTGTCGTCAGCGTACATTAGAATATTAATAGAAGGACAGGCTTGTGGCAGGCCATTTATATACTCTAACATTCATTTATATAATCTGATATTCAGTGTTTTATTTATTTGTTAATAAAAATAAATTATTTTTAAAATAATAAAAATGATTATAGGGGCTGAGTGTGATGACTGTCATCATGTGTACTATAAAAAGTTCTAACATATTAAGACTTTGATATTAAAAATAAACTTGTCATGTTGCAAAATGTAAATTATTAAACGCCAGCCATTTCAAGTGAAAGTTGAAGGCTTTATTATGAGTGTTTTCCACTAAAAGAGACAGGATGAGACATATTTTAGATCAAATGTTTTCAGATATAAATTATTCTATATACAATTTCAACTAGTTTGTTGGTCACACAGTGTCAAAAAATTCAAAGAATGCATTGTACCACAATATATGGGAAGAGTTGGTTAGATTGTTCACTATATAACATAACAGAGATTAATGTTGTTAGGATCAAATGTATACATTTTGTTTTGCTTCAACAAATTGCAAAGCAAACTTAAGCTGACAAATGATCGTTAATTCATATTTAAAAAATTAATTAGGGATTAAGAAATAATTTAGCACGTGACTTAATACAAGTCTTAATAATAAAAACAAGTGGGGGGATGTGAAGACAAATGTATATGTTGATTAGCGTAAATATACAGACAGACAGACAGACAGACAGACAAAAGATACAATAATATAACTTTTACAGACTTTATTTAAAAATCACCAAATTAATACAAGAGGGCAGCACGAAACGCTAACTGGGCTTATGTGTGCACGCCTGAGTGCATTTGAAGCAGATGTTGACACGCATGCGTGCGGAATGGTGAAGCTGAGTGAGAGATAGTAGGCGTGTGAATGAGGGCAGGTTTTAGTCTCTTCTGGACATCCATGGTGTTAAGGTGAGTTTCATTATTTCATTTTAATTATATGCTTGTGTATTATTGCGGAGGCCTATTCTAAATTGCAATAAATACGGTATGAAATGTCCGTTTGCAGGCTGACAAACTGCGACTTAACATAAATCAAGTAAATAAAAAAGTGAAAATATTTAATTGAATGGTCGTGAGTCGTGTGTCTATAAAGATAATCATAATTTAATAAATAACCGATGTCCATACAGAAAGATCATGATGGGTTTTGATGCAGCTGTGCATACGAACCTTTCCATGGGCTGCTTATTTAAGGTTTGTGTGTAAATTTAGCTTTAATTAATTAGAAGGTATTTAAATGACATACCTCTTTCCTATATTGAGCAAAAGCCAAAAACGTTTCGAAAAGTATTGTAATTAAAGAAGAAAATGTATGAAATGCACCAGTGTAAACAGTGTGTGCTTTTGAGCTCAGGTGTTCTGTTGTAATTGGGCTCAGTGGATATAAATGTTTTCTGGATGCCTTCTGTGGATTATGGCAACTATTTTTCCACTCTGGAGGGCAGTTTAAATTAATTAGCATGATGAAGCATTACAACTATAAATGCCTAATTGTGTCATATACAGTAGCAAACTGTTGCTCAGATCTTGTTCTCACTTGCATGAAAGCCTTGGTGAACTGAAAGTTCTGTCTGTAGCTCATCGTCTCTGAGTTGGTGGAGATGGGAAAACGTCCTCCACAAAATGCTGTGCAGAATACTCCCCCCAATGCTCACATGTTGGGAAACTATCGCTCGTTTTTGGCTCCCTCAAATGCCTGCTGCTTCTGCTGGTGTTGCTGCTGCAGCTGCTCTTGGTGAGAAAACACTTCTTCAAATGTTTTGCATGAAATATATCAGGGTTCCTCAATAGGCAAACAATGAGAAACAAATTTGGCTTGTATCTCTGCACTGAAGTCAATGTTAAAAATGTCATTGTAATCTTACTGGCAATTACTCATCCCAGTTATGTACTTGAATATTATTCTGTTACTATAAATAGTGAAAGTACATTGAAAAAGAAATCATTGGGTTTACAAATTTTTTTTTAAGTTAAGTGATTGCAAACAATTTGTATATGCTCAATTTAAACAAACAAATTAACATTACTACGTTTAATTTGTTTAAATTCAGTCCATATAAATTGCTTTCAACCACATTTACCCCAAAAATTGTAAACAATTAATTTCTCAGTGGTGTGGTCACACTGAAAATGTTTAGAATAAACAGTGCATTTTAAATACACTCATGTTTACTATGATTCACTTATTTATCTGGAAAAAAGTGGATTAAATAAATAAATTTGTTATTCATTTACTCGCCCTCAGTGCATTCAAGATGTAAGTGACTTGTGCAAAATGAATTCAAATGGTTCTTGATGATAAATTGAGGTCTGATGAATTGATAATGTCTTTTGATGCCAACCTGTGCAATGAAACAGAATATATATAGTGTATATAAGGGAAAATTGTTAAGCTTATAATTTGCGCAACTGCTGACATCATATCTACACTATACATAAACAGTGCAATGTATTTGTTTAAAGAACATGGATCCCATTTATAATCAGAGAATTAATTAATGTAAAATAATTTTGATAATCGTGAAACCATGATTATTCAGGCTTTAACCAACAAAATCTATAACCACTGCAGCCCTAATGTGGTAGTTATCCATTAGGTAAATAACCCATAATAACCCAGTATCTAATGTATAGTGCGATATTAAAAAAAAAAAAAAAAGATATAACGTTTTTATGTTATTTTAAGAAAAATGAAGCATCACTACAACATCTCATATTTTAAAGGGATAGTTTACCCAAAAATGAAAATTATCACATCAAATATTATGACTTTCTTCTTTCAGATGAAAACAGCTGAAATAGTTTTAATTTTATTCCAGTTCTTCATGCTGTATCAATTTTAAAACTTTTTGTTTTGTTTTAAATGGCAGGCACTCAAAAAATACCTTTATCACGAACCATTGCAATGTGTATTGTGATCTGCACTCACTGTAAAAAAGTTTAAAATAATAAAAAAAAAAGTTTCTGTTCACTTTTTCACTTTTGAAAACCTCAGCTGCACTGACCTAAAATTATTTGTCAGTAATACAAAAAAACATTTAGTTAGGTTTTTATTTTTAACTAATAAGATTATTAGTTTTCTGGAGAGGTGAACTATGTGACAAAACTTTTTAAGTTGTGCCTGCAGAGCTGGAATGTCTGAAGTTGTTTGAAAAAAAAAATCCATAATCCTTATTTCCTTTTGTTTTTTTCTTGTTTACTCAACTTTTTACTCAACATCAGTTTAATGGACCTAAAATGGGTGAAGTTGAGTGAACAAAAAACTCTTTTAGAATTTGGTACTAGAAATAATACATTTTCAGAACAAACAAACATTCAATTGAAAAAAAGATACAGAGACAAATGTTAACAAAACATTTATTAGACACAGAATTAGAAACAAGACAGGAGACAAACAACATAAACAGTAAACAAGATGAGGATCAAAACATGGCAGGACAAACAGGGAAAAATGCTTTGTAATTAATCACAGGGAAAAACAAGACCCAGCAAAGAGTCTGTGTGAATGAGGTGTCTTTATAGTCCTAGTCATCTGTCCATCATGAGCTTTTTTAGTTGTTTTAAATTAGCAAGTAAATAAATACAAATAACAATAATCACACATTAGAAACAAAGATGTTGTTGACCTTTGTAATCAGGAAGAAATTATGCAGTTCCTCCATTTGAATTATAGCAGTATAGTGTTTAAGCATTTGATTTGTCATTTAATTATTACAGGATTTTACTGAGTTTTTAATATTTTTTTTTTATCAAATGCATTTGATTTCACATTTGATAATGAGTTTTGATGTATTATTTGATTGTTTGAGCATTTGATTTATCATTTGGATAGTTCTTTTGATAATTCAACTTGTTAATTGATCTTTTTAGGCATTTGAATTTAAATTTTAACTTTGTTAGGAAAAAACTAGCAAAATTATTTTTTTCAAAAAAGATAAATTACAATTGGATAATAATTTTAATTACTTTAGCATTATTGCAGTAGTATTTTGTTGTTGGTAATAATAATGACATTAATGTTATCACTGGTGTTATTTTTGTTAGGATTAGAAATACTGCTTGAAGAACATTTTGGTTTAGGTTAAGTAAAGGTGTTAAATATAGTTGTACAGACATTTTTACAGATTTTTGCCAAACCTTCAAGTTGGATTTTTTACAGTGTGCATATGTGCAATATTTCAAATTCAATGTTTTGTGCAGTCCTAGTAGACAGCCAGTGCCGTGAAAATATAAACATTGTGTCCCTGAAAATACAGTAGATAATTCAAAAACAAATTTACTTAAAATTGTATTATATTGTCTGACAACACAACGTAAAGCCAAAATGTCACATATGCTTAGCGTGACTGCCTGTCAAACTTACTGTAACATCAAATGTCACTCATGACACTGAGCAGGCATAATAAATGTAATTATCTGAAACATTCAGAGAGCTGCAAACAGACTTTGGAATCCAAAGTCAATAACAACAAAAATAGTAATAACAACACTAATAGTAGTAATAATAATATCAATGTAGCTGCAGCACAAACAGTGTGTTATAACATGTAGATCAGTTGATTTTGGATATTTTTGAAAGAATTTGGCTCTTGGTGAAATTTAATTGAGGAACCCTGAAACAGAGTATTAATATGGAATGTGTAGCTTATTCTAAACAGGAATGACAGTATATTGTAACACTGCACAGTAAGGTTATGATGAACTCACCAGAGAATCACAAAAATCACCAGCTTTTTTGATAGTTGATTGTTTGATAATTCACACTGCGTGATTGTCACTCATCTTAATGAGTACAGATTTCAGCCTTCGATTTCAATCACTTAGAACCATCATCAAATTACATGGATTCTCGTATCATTGTTATGCCTATGCAGCTGTATATTTCATTTCATTCAGATGACCTAACAGTACAGTAGCTGCAAGGATCTCACACTGCCTAGAGGATTACTCGAATTGGATGAAAGACCATCACCTACAACTTGATCTGGCAAAACAGAACTCCTTGTCCTCCCTTCAACACAATTTCTCAATCCAACTGGAATCATCTACCATTACCCCATGTCATCCAGCAAAGAATGTTGGGGTTATCCGCTGTCCTTAAAAGAGCACTATGCTAAGACAGCTGGATCATCCTGGTTTGCACTTTTTAACATCAAAATAAACCAGACACTTCCTAACAGATCATGCTGAATGACTTTTTATTCAAGCTCTTATCATTTCAAGGCTGGCCTATTGGAATGCTTGCACCCTTAAACCTCTTCAGATGATCCAGAACGCTGCAACTCATCTGATCTTTGATGAGCCCAAGAGAGCTTTCTTTTTATCTCGCTGCATTGGTTACCTCTCAAGGCTTGCATCAAGTTCAAATAATTTATGCTTGTTTACAGAACCTCTTACCTCCATCTGCTCAGGGAGGTCTGTGTCTACTCCAGGACAGTGCGCGCCACCTTCTGGTACCATCACAGAGAGGCTATGTGTTACTTTCCAAAACCTTTACAGTCAATGTTCCTTACTGGTGGAATCATCTCACCATTCTCACACAGATTCACCAGTATCATTCAAATGACAATTAAAAACCCATCTTGTTCGCAATCACCTGACCCCCTCTTCTCTTCTAACCCTAACCCTAACACATAACCCTCGTCGCCACACCACATGACAACCTCAAAATATTGTGCAATTCTGAGTGCCTCACATGAGTGGGCTTGGCAAACCAGCTGTAGTCTCTCATCTCTCTGACACTTCTTCTGACACTTGTACTTTGCACATCTGGCTCTTCTTGTTGAATGGCTAAATGCCTCTTCAATTGTAAGATGATAAATGACTATGCAAATGTACAATATTAATTTGTCTATGATTTCATAAAACCTGGCATAACAGTACCTTCACTGATTTTGTTCTACTCAAATTTGGATTGAAACAACCTAGCATTCTTAAATGCATATATGTATATATAACTATAATAATAACAAATAATTTAAAATAATAATAAATAATTTTTAAGTATTTGTGAGAGAGGCTGAAAATATTTTTTGAGCAAACAGATTTTGGAAGGGGGCAGCACGGTGGGTATGTGGTTAGCATAGTTGCCTCACAGCAAGAAGGTCTCTGGTTCAGGTTTCTTCTGGGTGCTCCAGTTACCTCCGAAGTCCAAAGTCATGCGTTATATGTGAATGGGGTATATGCACACAGACTTTTAATTTCAGTCAGCCAGCCCTACACTCAAAATAATGATCACTGCTGCTTGTTCAAACTACTTATTTATAATGAGTTGCAACAACACTATTCTTGTAATTTCTTTGGCCAATTTCTTTGTTTTATGTTCACTCCACTTAAATTTGTAAACCATTAAGGTAACTTAAATGTTTTGTGTTGGACAACACGAAGGAATTGTGTTGGTCCAACTACCTGGTTAGGGGGTTTGTGGTTCCCAGCATGCTTTGCGTGGGATTGAATTGAGGGAAACGTTGACAATAAATGTCATCTAAGTTGTTTAAAGTTAATAGAAAGACTTGTTAGAGTTTAATCTTCACTTTAGTTTGAAGATTTAAGAGATTTTCAGTTAATGCTTTGAGTTTTGAGATTACCACCTTGCAGAAGACCCTATGCTTTGGGGTGTTGGCAACTTAATTAGCATAAATGCAGATTGTTGCTTTGCTCAGTGAGCATTAACTGTCCTAAAATGAGTTCTGAGATCAGTCTCAATCATGAAATAGGCTTAAAATGGCTTTTATTTTGTTCAGGATAACCTCAAATAAAAAGAGACTTTGAAATGTACGACACATAATAGACATGCATAATATTATCAGACCTTTGAGTTCGTTAAATAAAGATACTAATGTTTTTAAACTTTTAATGGATAAAATCATGTTAGACGAACTCAACTGTATTTAATTGTGTAAATGTTTTTTTTGTTGTTGTTGTTGGCGCTAAACAAATTTATTGGATGGAAATCCGGCTCTCAATTTAATTGAGTTCATCCAATGAGTTATTTTTTTGAGTGTAGGGCTTTCGGTTAATTGTCATCGCATACAAAATCATCCCATATAAGATATGACTTCTTTCAAAATAACTGCGATCTTCACTGCCAGGCTGAGATATGATATAAAGTGGGTATCAGACCAAACAAGAAGCACGGTTCTTCATTTTTTGACGCTTTAACAATCAAATGGATGCTTAAGTCTATTTAACTGATTATATTGAATTACATTACAACATCGATGCTGTAAAAGGAATATTATGAAATTGAAAATAGTCACATTAAGCTCCCACCGGAAGATCATCATTGGCTGAAAAACACTAGCCGTGCAATGCATATACTTAGATTAACTAAACATGGTCGTAGTGTGTGAGTGTTGTACTCTCAGTGATGGGTTTGGCTAGAAGGGCATCAGCTTTGCAAACTTACACCAGTGTAACTGGCGATTCATTCTGCTGTGGTGACCCCTGATAAAGCAGGGACTAACCCAATCAAAAATGAGTGAGTGAGAGATTGAGGAGGGAACCAGGACACCTTTGTTTCTAATGTGTGATTATTGTTATTTGTATTTATTTACTTGCTAATTTAAAACAACTAAGCATTTAGCTAAAGGTCTCTGGCATTAATACAGATTAGGAATGACATGAAGGTGAGGGAATAATGGAATGCTTCAAATTTGGGTAAAACATATCATTTGTATTCTGCTGTTATATTATATTATGTTTACTTATTTATTTACTTAGTTGGACAGTTAGTTCATTATTCTGATCAAACTGTTTCTTAAAATAGTAAATCTAACATCATCGTATGACCAAAATACCACTTTGTGCAGGTGTTCTAGGAAATTTCATTAAGGCTGTTGTCTCTCCTGAGACTTGCCGATGTCGCACCGCGCACACAGTAGATGTTTATTTCACACACACTAAAAACATGTTTTTATATTCTGTACGTAACTCTCTCTCTGTGTGTGTGTGTGTGTGTGTGTGTGTGTGTGTGTGTGTGCAGTCTGACAGTACGATCTGTTAAGGAGGAAAGCATTACGACGACAATCTCAGAAAAACAAGAGGAGGATGACACTAATCAGATGTGAGTTGTTATAAATTTTCACTTTTAAAGGGTTAACAACAGAGTCTCATTTTAATTTTTGTTTCTTTTTTATTATATGCTTCTTTTATTCTATGCTTATTATTATGCTTATTATGCTTAACTTGGTTGAAGTTAGGACAATTCTAAGGGCCCACGCCATTTGGGGCCCCCAGAGTTACTATTAGGGGGCCATTTTAATTATATTCTTGTTAGCATTCAGATAATCCATTAGCCTTAACTAACTTTTCCCACCCTGTTTGGTGAATACTCAAACTGTGTGGTCAATAAATTCATGAAAAAGTTTTGAGAGTGTTACTTTTATGTTTTTAAAAGACTATCATATAAAACTGTGTTTTAAGTTATATATGTATCTGTTTATGTAGTAGGTTGTAAACAGACATATCTTTAGAGTATAAACATAAACTACACAGATGGGGTGCAATACTACATATTATTGATAAGATTTTAGGATGATCTATTGAATAAATGCATTGCCTTTTCCTTCTTCCTTGTCTAGACCTCAGCTCACTCTGGAAGAGGCACAGGCATGGGGAGAGTCATTTGAGAGGTTAATAAAAAGTGCACAAGGCCGATTGCACCTCCAACAGTTTCTTAAGTCTGAATTTAGTGAAGAAAACCTGATGTTCTGGCTCTCCTGCGAGGATCTTAAGAAAGAGACCAACAAAACCACGGTAGAACAAACTGTGAAACAAATATATGAGGACTACGTCTCTGTATTGTCAACTAAAGAGGTAAGCATGATGATTTACCTATGGTAACACTATGCATTTAAAGGTTCAATACAGCTTGGTTCAACAGGTTCAATAATTTTGAGCTTGTGTCAGCTAATTTTATCTTCTGAGTTTAAAATCAATTTTGGGGCGGATCAAAATCGGTGACGTAACAACAATATGCTAGTGGAGTGATGATGCATCGGTTTCTTATTATTATTCATAGCAGAGTTTTCTTATCCTATGAGAAGACCCTATGTCTTAATTATTCATGTGAGCATGTGCTTTCCAAAGGCAATGCAGACCTGCCAAGCTGTGAGACCCAATCACTGGGTGAGACCGCACGGCACGGGTCGTATGTGTTTGTTTCCATGATCCACAGGGTTTGTTGCATTTTTTTCCTCGAGATTCTGTCAGGCCTGATAAGAAAAGCTTTTGGTTTGCAGCAAGCATTTTTTGTCGGAAGAGCTGTGAATTGGAGAATGGCGGACTTTGTCTTTTATCAGTGTGGTTGTCGCCATTGAGACACATCGCCTATATTCGTGCTGCTGTGTTTCGAACAAGTTTCAAAAATCCTCCAGATTACCGGCAGGGCTAATGGTTGGAATAGACAGGGCAAGAGCCTGCTGCACTGCTAACCACTGTGGCAGCATTCAGACCCAGGCATTGAGGAGGAGAAAAGTCCTCCTCATTTTTAGTGTTTATATAAACACGATTATATTTATAATGATATAACAAATTGTGGTTATGTGTATATGAAATTACCAATAACAAATGTATCAGGACATTAAATTACTTTTTATTTCTTTGCATTTTAACTCTGTAAACTATAAAATCATGGGTCTCCTCACGATTTGTCTCATTTTGTTTGGACAGTTGTTCACTCCACTCTTTTTCCCCTTCTCTGACTGTCACGCCCACTCCTCCCTCTGCTCACAGCGCTGCTCCACGCCCATCTCTGAGCATTTTTTGAAAAAAAAAAAAAAAAACTCTTGAGGTAGACTTAAACTGAAAGAGGGGGGTTTCATGGCCCTTTAATTTTTGATCACAATATTGTTAACTACTTTGTCTCTATTGTGTACATAGACCTATTTTTTGCTCTCCTCTTTTTTTCCAAAATCTTGGAGTTGGCACAAAGTTAGCAGATGTCTGAAGCCTTTATAGAATCATAGCAATTCCTTAAATGTTGTTTGTAAACATAAACCATCAGAGAATGAAAAAACTAATAGTAAAATCTGAAAAAAAAAGTAACAAGAAAAAAAAAAGTAAAAAGAAAAACACAGTAACATTCTAGTTACAGTTGAATTAAAAAAACCTAAACAACTGAGGATCAATTACTTGTCAAACTCCAACAGCACATTTGCGGAGTAAACTGCTAATTTGGCATTTTCTTTTTATTTTTGGTGGTTTCCTTTATAACAAGAGTGTAAGACTGCAACATGAATTTATTGTCCAGGGTCAGATACTTATTTTAAGTTGAAATACACATTTAAACAATTATTTGTGTATCATTTCAAGTGAATGTTGTTCCCGCTTCCTCAGCTATCTGGTGCACAATGCATTGCATCATAAAACATGCATAAAACATCAAAATGGTAAAATATTAATTGAGCCAAAAATGAAATTCGTCATCATGTTGTCATCCTCCTCTTGGTTTGTTTCTTCTGTTAAACAAACAATATTTTGAAGGAAGCTGGAAACCTGTAACCATAGTCTTTGACAGTATTTCTTTTTGTTTTACTATGGAAGTCAATGGTTACAGGATCTTAGCTTTCTTCAAAATATCTTCTTTTGCATTTTACATAATAAAGAAACTCATAAAGGTCTGAAAACTTGAGGAATAGCGAGTAAACATTCATTTTTGGGCAAATTATCCTTTTAAACCAGGAGTGCCCAAACTTGGACCTGGAGGGCCGGTGTCGTTCAGATTTCAGCTTCAACCACAATTAACCACAAGTGGACCACCTAATCAAGCTCTGTCTAGGTAGACTACACACTTCCAGGCAGGTGTGTTGAGGCAAGTTGGAGCTAAACTATGCAGGACAGAGTTTGGGCACCCCTGCTTTAAAGCAATGATTTTGGAGCAGAACCACAATGTCTCAGTATAATCTGTTTTGCATGTGTAGGTGAGTCTGGATTCACGCGTACGTGAAGTGATCAACAGGAACATGCTGGAACCCTCATCTTGCACGTTTGATGAAGCACAGCAGCAGATCTACACTCTGATGCAGCGAGACTCCTACCCTCGATATATTAACTCCAGCATGTACGCAGACCTCATACAGAGCCTTGAACAGCTCAACGAGTCCTAACATACATGCAAGAAAGTACACAAGAAGAAGGCCTAATACACATGCTGTATCCGAAGATGGCACTGTTAACTCTTACTGCAGGACAGATCAGCATACACATCTGGTGGTAGCACATATAAGCTTCATCTTCTGTGACTACTTGCTGTTTTATTGTAGTTTTTTAACCAAAGCACTTTGAATTACATTTTACATACATCGTAGCATGTTGTTCCCATGACTTAATAATTTATAGAATAATATTTTTTTTAAAAATAGCATTTGGGTATATTTTACATTACAAAGAAAGATATTATTATAAAGAAAAATGTTATTATAAGGAAAGTTGTATTTTAAAAATAAGCATTTTATATATTTTCTGATGACAAACAAACATTAAAATACTCAACAAATGTCTGATCGTCAAACTCGCAGATAAAGTGAGAGTTTGAAGGATTAGCTTTCAGTTCCATTTGACTATTCCGCCTTATACTTGAAGCAATACTCCACTTTTTTGGGGAAAAAAGGCTAATTTTTAACTCCCCTAGAGTTAAACAGTTGAGTTTGACCATTTTTGATTCAATTCAGCTGATCTTCAGCTCTAGTGGGAGCACTTTTAGCTTAGCTTAGCACAGATCATTCAATCAGATTAGACCATTAGCATCTCGCTCAAAAATGACCAAAGCATTTAGATAATTTTCCCATTTAAAGTCCGATGCCTCTGTAGTTACATTGTGCACTGAGAATGACGGGAAATGAATAAGTTGCTATTTTCTATGCCCTTATAACACTGTCTGAGAGTGACAAATGTGGGAGATCCTTGGAGTCACATACTGGACCATAGTTACACTAGCAAATAGATGTACAATACCAGGTGTGAATAAAGCCTTTGATACACGTGTGTCATTCAGACTAAAGATTTTGCTTATAGAATATATTTTAGCATATTTGTGTCAGAATGGCAGAACCATTGTGCTTGAACCAATTGTGCCTTGCTTCACATTCTGGGATATGATATAAAATAATAATAATAATAATGCATAAGGAAGTATCATTTAAAATGGTGTTTTCAATTAGTTCAGCTCTATTATTATTATTTTTAATTTAAATGTTACATAAATATCTCACATGCACCAAAGCAAGACAGCTCAACCTGGCTCATCACTGTGATGACATATTTATGATTTGATAAATGCTTCTAAATGCAACAACTGTATTTAATACGCATATTGTATGGACTGTACAGACAAATAAAGAGAAGTACCAATAAATTACAAAATAGTTGGTTTTTAATGACTTAAGTTTGGTATGGCTGAAAAATATCCACTCATCAAATCCAGGTGCAACAAAGGGTGTTATCAGTGGTTTAACACTAGATTACATACAGCTTAAATGTTAAATTAAGGTCTTAGCTTCCATGCATCAAAGCAAGACTGACATTGATTTATAGTGACCAGCCCAGCCCAGCGCTGTGGTGGCTTTTGTGGCTTGATATAAATTAAAACATATATTTTCCTAGTTTTCTAACAAACAATTACAAACACAACTAAATCATGCTGCCATCAAAAATAAATAATACACCAATTTAATAATATATATACTGTATATAAAAAAAACCTCAAAGAGCCCTTTTAACCGAAAACAAACCATGTGTCATTTCAATTTTTTATCAGTAAGTAGTAAATACTGTAAATATATTCACTCTGTGATTTGGGGCTGTTAACTCCAGCAGTGATGTGTTTCATTGAATAAAAAGAATCAATCCATCAGACGGATTATTTGATTCCAAAATTTTTCTGGATATTAAGAGTCAACTGTCAAGATTGCTTTTGTGGCCCATGTAAGTTAGGTAAATCAATCATATATATAGTAATCGGCTCAAAAGGGAAAGTTTATCAGAATGCAGTGACAGGTGATATCAAATCTAGCATTGTTGTTTGACTCGGACAAGAATATTTCAAAAAACGATGATTAACAGAAGTGTTAATACTGTTATTTTTAGGGTTTACAGAAATTTGTCAGAAATAATAAAAAATTAAACAACAAAAAAAAAATCAGTGAAAGGCAGTTCAGTGGGCAAAAATTACTTGATGCCAGTTGTCAGAGGAGAAAAGCCTGATTAGGCAACAGTAAGTCAAATACCCACTAATTACAGGCATGACAAAAAAAAAGCCTCTTTGAGTAACCAGATTTCAATTCCAGTAGAGCCCTTTTGAATTGTGCTAGAATGGGAGATTCTGCATGAATCTCTGCCACAAAGATTTAAGGCAGCTCTGAAGGCAATTGTGGATCCAACTTAGTACTTCTAAGGTGAACCTACAAAAGTGGCCCATTGGAATATACAATAGATAGATAGATACGCTATTCTTAAATTCTTAAAATTACATGCTAAGCTGAATTAACTAGAGTAGGTCACTCTTACTCTAAAAATCACATCTGAACAAGTTCATCAAGGTCATCAAAATTACTAGACTGCTACACAAATGTGATTTCATGGTTGGAGCTAAACTGAAAGTGAATCTTCAGGGTCATTGACTGGTGTCTCTCCTATGTTGAAAGAAAAAAAACACTTTTAAAGGAACACTACACTTTTTTTCTTTAAGGCAAATTTTGCAAGCCTCCTAGAGCTAAACAATTGACTTGAACCATTTTTGAATCCTTTTAGCCAATTTCTTATTAATAATCCTATTTAAAGTTTAAGTCTCCTGTAGTAACATAATGAACATAACATAACATCATTCTGTAGGCATAATAAGACAAATGGAAAATGAAAAGTTACTATATTCTAGACCAGTATTTCTAGGAACTATACTTTCATTCATGCTGCACCAGGCGGAGTGATATTATGCAGCGCATAAGAAACGGTGCATTCAGAGGGCGCCCTAAAAACATGAAGACGTGAGGCGTGCTGTTGAACCAACTCAAAAGAAAAAGGTTGGTTTGTTGGACGAACACATCAAGTCATACTAAATCTGTTGTATTATCTGATAGAGCACAACAGTGCATCTCTCATGTCTCTATGGTTTTAAGGCACCCTCTGAAATCACTCTGCTAAGCTAAAAGTGACCCTGTCTAAACAAGCAATTGCCTAAATGGATTAAATAAATTGCTCAAGTCGACTGTTTAACTCTAGGAGCCTTGTGTGTTCTTTTAAGCCTTCATTAAACTGCATTTAATATAAATTAAACTATAATACATTTTCATTTAATTATCAATAACATGCAATTAAGTGTCTAAAATGTTACATTCAGCTCACACTCAAGTACATATTTAAAATAGATTATTTCACAAGAATTCCTTTTAAAAGTACTGATTTTTTTTTAAAGTATCCTTTTCTAGAATACCTTATGTTAACAGCCAACTACAATATACATTACTAATTTATTGGGGGCAGCTGCTTCTCAATGAATTGCTTGATGTCCATCATTTCCTGTAGGAAAAAGAGAAGAGATTCATTCGAAACACTGTTTCATGTTTCATTATGTACTAAAACCACCATTTGATTGCACTGTTCCAAAACATATTGGGGACATAATTTTTTTTGACATGAAAAAAGTTAGATCAGGGCTCACCAATCTCAGTCCTGGAGGGCCGGTGTCCCTGCAGGGTTTAGCTCCAACTTGCCTCAACACACCTTCCTGGATGTTTCAAGTATACCTTGTAGACCTTGATTAGCTTGTTCACGTGTGTTTGATTAGGGTTGGAGCTAGAATCTGCAGGACACCGGCCCTCCAGGAACAAGTTTGTTGACCCCTGAGTTAGATTTGCATTAGAAATTCACCCAGTCTTTGGAACCTGTCCCAGTTTTTCTCAAAGGTAAGCTTTATGGCTCGTCCTTAAATAATTCCGTTCATTTTAAAGGTATTTTTAACGTAACTCTGGAATGATTAGTCCTCTCAGAGTGATTCATTCATTGCACACCAAATCAGTTCCTTTTTCGAGTCTTCTGTTGGGTTTGAGTCATTTGTTCATTACATGATGGCATAAAGTTTGAGTCACTTTATATGTGAATTAACAGCAGGACTGGATGAACAAAGTAAATGGTTCCAAATCCTCTGGAGAAACAGGTATGCTGTTATTATATTATTTGGTGCATGTTCTGTGATTCATTTCTGATCTCAAACTGTAGCATCATTATAAATGTTTGATTTTCTGTCACGATTGTTCTTTTCTATAAAATTGGGTCACACTTTATTTTGAGGCTTGTTGAATTTAAGTTACATTGCAACTAATTCTCATTAGATTATAAGTAGACTGTTAGGTTGGGGTTAGGGTGGGGATTAGGGTTAGTGTAAGTTGACATGTACTTATAGTCAGTATCAGCAGATAAAAGCTGAGAGTCTAATACTCAAATGAACCATCAAAATAAAGCTAAAACTGAATATGAAAATAAGGTTTTTGTTCAGTTTCTTCAACTTTATCCATGTGATGGAGATAAACTAATCATTTTGATTCCATTTGTCCTTCACATGATAAATGAAAGTCTTAAAACCTTTCAATGACTTTAAGAAATATTAGGGCTGAGCGATTCAAGTTTCAATAAAGGTTTTGATACAGCAATAAAAAAATGCTTTCTATGTAGATTCTAGTCAGCAGACAGTGAGGTGACCCAAGTTGTTTTGTAACAGAGCTAACGTATTGTGAATAATAAACAAGCAAACCTCAGGACATGCACTGTGGGGCATCCCAGGATACGTTTTAAAAGTCACATTGGAAGGCTTCAGCATGCTTTTGAGTTTCTCTACAGTGAGTTGACCAAAAATAAGAGGAACCAAAAGATCTGCTTCGCCGTGGCACTGCAGCACTGAGATGTCTTTATTTTTGCTTATCACTGACTACAGGATAGAGACAGCATTAGAACAGACAAAGAGCAGACAAAGGGGGGGAAAAAACAATGTCAACATTAAATAGCAATCACACTCTTGTTCTGGGATACATTATTACTAAGAGAATGTTAATCTAAAACAAAAGAGTATTTTGTCAATCTAAAAATCGCGTGGAACCTATTGTTTCAGTACAAAACAGACCCAGATCTTGGATTGCGGTGAACTGCTTCAACTTTTTGGGAAGGTGTTATATGACCGAATGTTGGGGCTGAAGACCAAATTCATCCATACAGTAAGAGCATCTTTACTGTGCGTCATCTATTCAGACAATATTAGAAAGGATGTACTGTAGTTTCAAATATGGTCTTCATATTAGGTGGTCAACGACTATATACTTGCATGAAAAATAAATACAATGTACTTACTGTGTTCATAATGTACTGCAGAGCACGTCTGGTGAGGTGGGAAAGGTGAGGGTTAGGGGCAGGTTTGTTGGTATGGGTAGGTTTAAGGGTGGGATAAGGTGTAAGGGATGGTCCACAGAGTAATTACAAATGGAATTATAGTAAGCAAATACAAGCAGGTATTTAATCCATCATTAGTACAAATGTAAAAAAAAACAAAAAAACATGCATTTACACAATAAGTACATTGTAACACATGATTTATTTCAGTGTATGTACATTTTAGTTAAGGCCACCTAATATAAAGTGGGACCATTTATCATAATATTATGAACAACATATCTTTTTGTATTTTAAGTGGTTCCACAACAAGAAAATAATGTGAATGTGATTCAAACTCAAACTATTTTCTTTAACAATTGACAGGATTTACTAACCTTTGATAAAGAATTCCGGAGAGGCAACCAACAGCTAAGGGCAATCACACCAGCCAGCTTCTGAGGAGTCGTCAAAGCAGTGAAGAGAGAGAGGGCTCCACCCTTTCACCATACATATGAGAAGAAATTAAATAATTATGTGCCGTCAATCATAACCAGCTCCAGGTCAAAACAGAGACATTTGCAATCTTGGTGTTTGCACAAACAGTTAATTTAATACAAATGTTAGATTGGTTAATAAACTGTAATAAAATAATAAAAACTCAATAGTCAGCATTTCAAAGTAGACTATTATTTACTTAGACGACACATGTAAACTGAATTATAACAAAAAGTTTACATCAGAATGAAGATTATTGTTTTCGTTTACAGTATCAAGCAATGGACAACAAACCCTTTTTGTTTCAAATTTTGTTTTGAAATTGTTTAGAATGAGGTATGCTAGGTGGCAAGGGGCTCAGTGGTTAGCACTGTCGCCTCTCAACAAGAAGGTTGTTGGTTTGAGTCCCAGCTCGACCAGTTGGCATTTCTGTGTGGAGTTTGCATGTTTTCGAGTGGGTTTCCTCCAGGGGCTCAGTTTTCCCCCACAGTCCAGGCATGCGCTATAGGTAAATTGAATAAACTAAATTGTCCATAGTGTATGGGTATAAATGAGCGTGTGGGTGGTTCCCTGTACTGGGTTGTGGCTGGAAGGGCATCCGCTATGTAAAACATATGCTGGAATAGCTGGTGGTTCTTTCCGCTGTGGAGACCTCTGACATAGACTAAGCCGAAGGTGAATGAATGAATGAATGAATGAATGAATGAATGAATGTGGCATGCCTTAATACAGGCTTTTAAAGATCATCATGAATTATATTTCAGATTTATACGGGGTAAACACTAAGATTTTTTTCTAATGGCCCAGTTTTTCCAGTGGAAAAGATTTTAACTTGCCTCATCAACAATATTTTAATAAGTTATTTCTTAGCAAACATATTTTATGTTACAATGTGTCAAACAAGCAAACTAGTTGTATGTAAACTTTAAAAAATATAATAAACTAAATGTATGCACAACAGTCTATCCAGGTCATTGTCCTCAGCCTATATACTATAGTGTATAGTCTATAAATTCACAGAGAATTTTCAAACAAATGTTATTGTAATGAAGATAATTAAACCATTCATTCATTCATTTTCTTTTCGGCTTAGTCCCTTTATTAATCCGGGGTCGCCACAGCGGAATGAACGGCCAACTTATCCAGCATTTGTTTTACGCAGCGGATTCCCTTCCAGCCACAACCCATCTCTGGGAAACACATCCATACATTCTCATTCACACTCATACACTACAGACAATTTAGCTTACCCAATTTACCTGTACCGCATATCTTTGGACTGTGGGGGAAACCGGAGCACCCGGAGGAAACCCACGCAACCACGGGGAGAACATGCAAACTCCACACAGAAATGCCAACTGGCCCAGCCGGGGATCGAACCAGCGACCTTCTTGCTGTGAGGCGAATGTGCTACTCACTACGCCACCGTGGCGCCCATAATTAAACCATATTAGTTGTAATTTAAATCCATTCAAACACCTACAGTATTATAATATTAGTTATGAATAGGGTTTTATGAAATGTTGTATTGCAATGAATTGTTAGGGATTAGTTGTGATTAGTGATTAGTGTGTTGGCCCGGTTGGGCAGCTTTACTTGCACATAGGAAAATTAATAGAATAATTTAAGACAAAACAATATTTACAAGACTGACCCCATGGACACCTTCTTAAAAAGTTACAAAAAGAGATTTTAACAGAGGTGTATGTGTTGAATATAATAAGAGAAAATGTCAGTATCATTTAATTCAATTTAAAATTGTCTGGGCAAAAATGGCTCCTTTTTAGATGTTGTAAGCAATTAAAATTGTTTTAAGTTTAAAGCTGTAAAGACCGGTTACACTCATGAATATCATTACGTCAAAGACATATACAGAACATATGTCATGCATAACATAGTTTTATGAATAATTATGAAACAACAGTTCTTGTGTATGCTATATGTGTAAGAACATGTTAAACTGTGCAGTGACACAATAAAAATATATAATATAATAAATGTGGGGATTAAAGCAAGGAACAACAGAGAGGAGGATCCAAGTGCAAGTAAAATAAGACTACATTTAAGCAAACCAAGGACAAACAGAAGTAGCTGGTACAAAAAGAGCAATGAAAAAAACCTAGTCAAAAAAATGGCATAAAGTCAAAATAGGTAGCAAACAGGATCAAACAATAAACAAGGCTAAGGTCAAAAAAAAAAGGGGGTAAAATAGAGAAAAACTCTCTACTAAACTGGTCTATGTGTGGTGTATAAATAGTCTGAACTGATCAGTGATCACAGGTCTCAGCTGTGTGTGTGTGTGTGTGTCTCATCAAGCTTATGAGCAACTGGTGTGTGTGACATGGCCTGATAGGATTTGTAGTTCCGAAACATGACATATGTAGTTCACCAGCGATCTTATTAATATAATATAATATAATATAATATAATATAATATAATATAATATAATATAATATAATATAATATAATATTAGGCGCCACGGTGGCGTAGTAAGTAGCACGTTTGCCTAACAGCAAGAAGGTCGCTGGTTTGAGCCTCGGCTGGGTCAGTTGGCATTTCTGTGTGGAGTTTGCATGTTCTCCCTGTGGTTGCGTGGGTTTCCTACGGGTGCTCCGGTTTCCCCCACAAGTCCAAAGACATGTGGTACAGGTGAATTGGGTAGGCTAAAATGTCCGTAGTGTGTGAGTGTGAATGAGTGTGTGTGGTTTCTGTGATGTTTCCCAGAGATGGGTTGCGGCTGGAAGGGCATCCGCTGTGTAAAACAAATGCTGGATAAGTTGGCGGTTCATTCCGCTGTGGCGACCCCGGATTGATAAAGGGACTAAGCCGACAAGAAAATGAATGAATGAATGAATAATATAATATAATATAATATAATATAATATAATATAATATAATATAATATAAAATTATATAATATAATATGTTTATTTGTTAAACTATATGAATAATTTATATATGTATATGTATTCTGCCTTACACCTTCACTCCACAGCTTTATCAAAACTGTTAAGAACCAGTTCAGCAACAGTTACTGAAAAGGGAAGTTTTGTGCCTCTTTATAATTGAAAGCTGGTAGAAATGTGTCCTACCTGAGAGAATCCGCCAAGCACTATCCTATGAGATGGAATACCATTCTTAACTTCTTGATCAATCAGTGCTTTGACTGTGGACAATTTCAAAAGGGTTTAATGCTGGATTCAACATTCTGATCTTACTGTATACCTAGAATGTCTTTTTGTTATACTTAACTGTTTTCAGCAGCTCTTTTAATTCCAGATTCATCTTCTTCTGCATCAGGATTGAGACCAATTATGTCAAACCTAAGAGCAACATCAAACATTTCACATCAGTTTAATATGTAATAAATGAAGAGCTATTTAGGTTTATGCTGTAGTAAGCAAACAAGTGTTTATCTCACCAGGAAGGCATTGCCATGTTCATGTTGAGGGTGACCGGCATGACAGGCCTTTACACCAGAGAAAATGAGATAAGAAGTAGAAAGAGAAAAATAACCCAAATGTATAAAGATCATTCATACTATGCAGGTTGTGAATTCATAAAACAGTAAGATGTTTATTGGAATCACAATGGGGTATATGCACACAGACTTTTAATTTTCAGACAGGCAGCACAACAGCTTCCAGTGAACTGTCTTTCCATTACAAAATCACAGCGTTTAAGATCTGTTAAATAAATGATCTCCACTGCCTGATAGATATATACGATATAAAGTGGGTCTCAGACCAGATAAGAAGCACTGCATTAAAAGTCCATTTCTCCCAGCCATCTCTTTAAAAATATGAAAATTTACTTTACCCCAGTATTTCCAATAGAGTTTCTGCACTACCCTGCAGCCACTGACGGTGCTAGAGTTTACACGGTCTATCATCTTGTTTTACGCTTGAACAACTAAATAAATGCTTAAGTTTATTTAACTGATTGTATTTCAATTACATTATGATCTCGATGCTGTAAAAGAAACCTTATCAAATTGAAAACAATCACAGAATCCTTTAACCAGAAGTTTACCGTTGGCTGATAAACACTAGCTGTGCATATAGCCCATTCAGAATCTTAACACAATTAAGTCATTTGAATTTTATACTGCTTTTTGCTTACCACATTTGTTTTTCTGCATTTGTGTGTGTTTTTTAATCAAATTAAATATCTTTAATTTCTCTATTTTACATTATTGAATAAGTAACTGCTCTGCATCACATACTTGCTAAATTAACTAAACAGTTACAGCAAATAAATAAGTAAAAAATCTGGATATCATGCACTAAATGTCCCAGGATCACACATTGACACTAGCAGATTTTCAGTGTTTCAAACACAGAAACGTGTGCTGTTGGTAGAATCTGTAATTACACATGACAAAAATGTGTTACAATAACCAGCTTCATATATTCTTAGTGCGGGTTGCACTGTGGCTAAGTGGTTAGCATGGTTGCCTCACAGCAAGAAGGTCGCTTATTTAAGCCCTGGCTAGACCAGCAGGCCTTTCTGTGTGGAGTTTGAATGTTCTCCCCATGTCTGCGTGGGTTTCGTCCGGATGTTCTGGTTTCACCCAAAGTCCAAAGACATGGGTCAGTGTTTCTCAAGCTTTTTTCATCAAGTACCACCTCAATAAAAGATTGTCTCTCCTAGTACCACCATAATAACCGATATTGAAGTACAGTAGCGTAAAAGGACTAATTAAGCAGCTACAGCAATGCACAGTTCAAAAACAAGGCTGATTAATTCTTCTCATTAAGAATATTTATTATTGTCAGCCACTTAAACAAAAGGTTTATCCTATTAAAATCAATTTTCTGATCATATCAGTGTTATCATACGCGTCAAAGGGTTAAAAGTGTGTTCATTTTTTTTACTTTAATTATTTAGTGATTCCTCCATGTACCACTAGAAGGAAGCTCGTGTACCACTAGTGGTACGCGTACCACAGTTTGAGAACCACTGATATAGGTGATCTAGATAAACTAAACTAACCAAAGTTTGTGAATGGGAGAGTGTGTGATGGGTCCGTGCACTGAGGGCAATTGCCTGTAACTGGTCGTTCATTCTGCTGGTAACCCCTAGTAAAGCAGGGAATAAGCTGAAGGGAAATGACTTGAGTATTCTGACTACAAGATATCAATGTCTGAAACCATCATACAGTACACATCTGAGAGCAAAAGGCAGGGTTGGAACTAATGTCTATAACAGGAATCTATTTACTCCAGTCTTAGAGTATACTCTTAAACTATTTGCAAGACTCTTTAATTTTAAAATATCTTGAATCTTGAAATAAGGAACTTTTAAAATGACTGCTGTGGTGGAAATTCATTTATATACATTACAAAGGTCTGTTCTTTTATTCTCCCATGGATGTACTGTTTACGTTAGACCAAGCGTGACCACTTTAACATCTGCTTATCACCAGACAAGATCTGGATACACACATGGTGCTATATGTTCGGGTGGGAGGTAAGACTGAAATATAGATGGTCAAAAATAAAGTTGAGCGCTGATGTAACTGTGATTCATCCTATATGTCACTGATAACCTTGTGGGCTAGGTTACAAACTAGATAAAAAGAGAACACACTCTGTTTCGGTGTCTCACACTCTGCAGAAACCTGCGTTGATGTATGACTGTCTGACCTTCTTTGCAAAGAATAAAACTTTAAAAGACACTTTGGGTAAGACTTTGTATTTTTTACCACTGAGAGGGCCTTCTTAAAGAAAATAGCCACTACACTGCTAATTCCTACATAAATATTCTAAACAGTCAACATAATAAAACAGCAATTAACAGTGACTCTTGTACTTCTCCATGCAAAGCATGAAGAAATAAATCACTTGTTTTATTTTTATTGTCTCCTTTAATATTTATATAATGTAAAATTAAAGATCAGCTCCATATGCAAGGTTCAACACTAAGGATTTTTTCTACTGGCCAGATTGGACCAGTGGTTCAGATTTTTACTTGCCCTACCAAAATTTTTCACTGGCCCCACCAAAAAAAAAGTTAATTGGTATTTCTTAGCCACATATTTTATATAATGTGTCAAACTTCTAAAATGTGTCAATTTCTAAAAATGTTAAGGAAAATGTGCAGGTATTTTATTGCAAAACAAAACCTGGCTGACTTAAAAAGGGCAGCAAAACATCACAAAACAGACATTTTCTTTTAGCCGCATAATCTGATGTTGCCGTCAAGTTGTCGTCTCTTCGCTGTGTTAGTTTTTACATGGTTACGGAAAAAAATAACATGCTCATGACATCCAATCAGATAAGTGGAACCCAAAAAAGCAAGATGGTATTTACGACTTCACAGAGAAGGTAGCATTCAAATACTTGAAAGCACAAACTATTTCTTGATTTTAAGACTATATATGCATGCAATTGATGCAGGCAATATGCAGGCAAATTTAAATGTTGTGACAAGGCAACACTGGCCTGATCGGGCCAGCAACGATTATGTCTACTGTCCCGAGCATCTCTCACACTGTCCCCGGGCCATCGGGCAGTCCTTATTGTTGAGCCCTGATATGCATTAACTGAATCAACAGTTTTAAATTGTGTGTGCTATAAGCATCCCGCAATCAGCCAACAGTCCAGTAAATATCCTCTGATCTGACCCTAGAATTGCCCCGATAGTGCTCATATCCCTTAAAAGAACGGTCAATACTAGAAGCATCCAAGCATAACAGTGACTAAAATAATAAAGCAACAAAGTACAACATTGAAATCTGATGCAAAAGCCTCCAAGTGCCTTGTGAAGTGTTCATTTTTCTTTTTCTTATGTTCAGACATGTCACTTTAAAAGGCAATAAAAAAAACATATTGCTTGTCATAAAAGTGTTAGTACTGAACCCACACACAGAGCCTGAGGAAAAACGCTCATTTTAGAAGAAAATTTCAGATGGCGTTTAGAGACTTTCAAATGTGAAATGTTTTTACAGCAGCCCATTTAATGATAAGACAAGTGCAATCCTAAAGTCATAGGTTAAAGAATATTATATTTTTGGCATAATCACACAGGCAATAATCATAATAAAAAAGTCTTGCATGGTCAATGTGTGTTTTTATAATATATTTTAAATGATATAGAAAAATCTACTTTGTACATACGCATGAGGGCAAATGTACTTGACATGAGGGGTCCTGATACCAGCCATAGCTTGAGCCCATCCATGTCTGAAAAAGGTTGTGTAAACAATGTCAAAAATATGCAATGACTAATTAATAATTTCATTAAAGTGATGCCACATAACGATAATACACTTTACCCTGTGTCTCCCAGTCCATGGAGGAATATCACCTGGTGAAAAAGAAACACATGCTCATAACATTCATATCAGTATATTACACTAGATTACACTAGATTAAAGTCAAAGCGAGAGGGCTGTTGGCCATTTGCCTGTAATATTGTGCTCATGGTATCACCTACCGCGGCCGTGGCTTTACAAGCGGCGGGAACAATTGTCGGCAAAGGCGCTGACATGTTATTACCACACATAAAAATACCGAAAGTTTACATTCAATGGCAAAAAGGCTCAGTAGGCTTCAACATCTTCTTCTTCTTCTTCTTCTTCTTCTTGTAGTTTTATTGGCGGTTCGCAATCTTAAAAGGCTTCAACATCAACAATTCTTCTTAATTTTATGCCGGTTAGCATACAACTTTTAGGTGCATTACTGACACCTGCTGGATGGAGTGTGGACATTCATTTTCTCATGTATTTTCAGTTATTTATTTATTTATTTATTTATTTATTTATTTATTTATTTATTTATTTATTTATTTATTTATTTATATTTAATTCTAAATACAAGCATTGATTATGCTTATTATTGTAAATAGTAACAGTTAAACAAAAGTATTGCAGCAATACTGAAATGTCAATACTTTTGTTGATGCTTTTAATAAACATTCTTAATTAGAAAAAGTACGTTCATCAGCCTATACTTATTGAGAACGCTTTATAAAGGTTGACAGTTGCGAAGTTATTTATTTACGATATATTCGTTTATATAAATAGGTTTTTTATGACTTTGTTACAGTGTATCATATGCCTTTTTCTTTCTCCGCTAGAGTTTCCGGTTTGGTGTACCACGTGGGTCTCCTGATGTCAGCTGCCCTTGACTAGCATTTTTGTTGCTCTAAAATGTCTTTAATAAAGAAACCAGGGGGCAAAACCATAGAGATAGTCAAGAATTTGCCTCGCATTACACTGGCAAACCTTCGACCAAACCCGGGCGCAAGAACATTAGTGAGTATATTTTATGTGAAATGTTATAATGTAAATAATTAGCGGTTTAGCTGTCAAGCTAAATAGCACGAGCATGATCAGATGCTCAAAACTGTAGTGTATGGGGAGATCATAGTGTGCCAGCGATGTGCTCTGTAATGTAAAAGTACTGTTGTAGCACTATTTAATGAAACTATGAGGAGATGTTTGTAGGTTGTTGGAAGTTGGTGTATGAAACCAAAATAATAAATTAAAATTTAATAAAAAACTAAAATTTAAAAGCAAGATACACGTGTACATAAGTTTTGTTTTGTGTTTACATGCAAGTTATTTTGTGTGTTGGTCACAGTGTTAACGTTAGATCTCTAAAGTTTTCGGTGGAGGCATCATTAATGAGAAAATTGAAGTAAACTTGGCTTGATATTCACACATTCAGACTTTCACCTTAATATAATTTCAGAAAAGTGTTCTTGGCATTGAGGTAAAGTTGGTTTTTATAATTGCACATTTGTTGCAAAGTGGCATTTTGTGACATACTACAATATTGAACTGGTAATGAACACTTTTCTGACATTATATTAAAAAGAAGAAAGTCCACCTCAGTGTTCTTGGTAAATTGTAAATAGTGAAATCATGTTAGCAGCCAATGACTATCAAAGTGCATTGCTCACAGTATGGCTGTGCAATATGGACAAAATAATCATATTGTGATTTTTATTTTTAGTTGTTTATCTATTTGTTTGAACAAATATTGTGATTGCAATTTTATTTGAGATTTTGGCAACTGTTTTTGCTTTTTCAAATGCGCTACATACACACATTCTAAATGTATTCAGTGCACAAGAAGTGCATAACAAAACATTTCACAATAAAATAACATAGTATTAACTTTAATAATTAAAACTGTAATAAAACTGTCTTTAAAACAAAGAACATAAAATAAATGAAGATTAACTAACCTCACCTCAAGTTAAACACATACTGTATACAGTAGTACTAACTGCTTGATGAACAAAACTGTAATTAATTATGTTAAAAACATACAACATGAAAAAATAAAGATGAACTAACCTCAATTCTAGTCATAACAATAAATAAAAACTAACGTAAATCAAAACCACCTATTCGGGTCTTTCGTTCAACTTCGTCATGCGCGGAGTGAGCTCTGATTGGTTAACATCTTTCTTCTGCTCAGCTTAGCCGTAATTGCCTGGTTAACGTATAAAAATCATGCGCACAAGAGCGTGAAGAGAAATCGAAATAAATTAATAGATGAAATTGCAGCCTTACGCGATTTAGATAATGCATGCGCTTAAATCGCTTTTTTTGCGATTACGATTAATTGCACAGCCCTTGTTCAGAGTGCTAATGTTGTTTTGAAGTTATGCCTACTTGTGATTTTAGACTGAATATTCAAAGTAGAGTGGTAAACATTATAGATGCCTTCCATAAAGATAACCGCATTTATTAGTTTTTTTTAAATGCTGGGTTACAGTTACAAATGTAAAGCAGAAAACTGTATCAAGATTGTTTCGCAGTGCTGAAGAAAGTTTATTTCTGTGAGTGTGAGACTTCCACTATAACAAAGTTCATGAAATTTCAGGAAAAGTTTGCTTTACAAATTTAACTTGCTTTAATTATGGCATAATATACTGCTTTTATATGCCTAAAATAACTGGAAATTTTACAGAGTCATTAGAAATGTTAAAAATTAGGTGTATTGAGCAAGAGTACACATTATTACTCAACTAATATTCTGTATATCACTTTACAGGAAAAGCGGAGAGGCCGTGGAATGCATGGAGGCAACAGGAGTGGATGGGGACATAAAGGTGAACGACAGCGTTGCAATCGACCGCGGCTGGGCTTTGAGGGTGGACAGACTCCATTCTATCTTGTTATCCCAAAATATGGCTACAATGCCAATCACAGGTATTATTACCTTACTGGCTCATATTTCCGTTTAATGCTGTTATTATCAGGTCCCTTTTGTGCAACTCTTTAATGTTTTTTATTCTTGTAGTCGACAGCCACAGTATCCCCCATTATCCCTGCGCAGACTCCAGTACTTAATAGATTTGGGTCGCATTGACCCCAATCAACCCATCGATTTAACCCAGCTTGTCAATGGCCGAGGAGTTGAGATCCAGCCTCAGAAACGAGACTATGGCGTTCAGCTTGTTGATGAGGTGTGTATTTTTATGAATTATTTTCTTTTTTTATAAATGTTGTTGTTTTTGAAGCCTGACAGATTTGAAATAGAATTATGATATCATTTCTGAGAAAATTTCACTGAAGCCATCATGTACTGTGTCTGTTTCTGCAGGGAGCTGATATATTCTGTGCAAAAGTAAACCTGGAGGTCCAGGCTGCCTCAGAGAAAGCCATCGCTGCAGTTGAGCGAAATGGGGGTGTGATCACAACTAGCTACTACGATCCCCGGAGCCTCCGTCAGTATACTTACACTCTTCTCTACTTATGGCTTCAGTATAATAGAAATGTACTATGGTCAACCTACCATACAGATCCAGATATACAAAAAAAAAATTTCTTGCACATATTTATGGCTGCAACTAACAATTATTTTACTAATTGTTTAGTTTGGCTATTAAATAATTTTATTATTATAATTATTATTATTTATTTATTTATCAGATTAAAAAAAAAACTTTTTTACATTTTACTTAAATAAAAATATAGATATATAAAAACCACAGCAGGGTATTGTACATGAATAAAAATATACTTTAAAATATGCGAAAGGCACATACCGAGTGTCATGATCTTTACTTTTGACATTATAAACTTTAAATGAAAAATGAGGTTTGTTTTTAAAACTTTTCATTAACTTTTCTAAATATCTAAAATATAAAATAAACAAAAGGCAAAACGATCGTTGTCCTATTATATTCACATTATGAAATTAGGACGTAAACAGGCTGACAATGAGATATTAAGCAGCAGAAATTGTTTAATAACAAAATTATAAATAAACAACAAATATTTATTTTTGAAAAAAGCGATTGAAATCAGAAGAACAGAAACATTGACTGCTCAATGCACAAATGCAACGTTATTTCAAAACTACAACATTGACTAGTTGTAATACTCTACTGCTTTTGCAGTTGGTTACACTGATTTTGTATATGTGACATCTCACTCTTCTCTAGGGATGCAAAGATTAACCGATTTCACTATTAACTGTGATTTATTACTATTATTAATATTATTATTAACTCATCACAGTTAATTAATCGTAAAGGCTTCTCAACATTGCGTTACAGCACGGAACAAAACTGCTGCAACAAAACAAAGTTATTCCAACTGTGCGCTAGTTTAAAGTTTCGAGCTTGTACACCAAGACTAAAGCACACACACACAGGATTAACTATGGCTGAGGCTATTAACTAAGGGCCATTCACATATCGCATGTTTTGCGCATGCAAGTTCCTTATTTCTTGACGCATACTGGAAGTGACATGCATGCGGCATGACATGCTAAAGCTTTCTGGGCGCACCAAGTTAAACAAATGGAGTGAGTGCGCAGAGAGTCACGTGACTAAGACTGACCGTTTAGCTTCATACTTTGTATGGAATATACACATTTCTACTCCAAAGAGAATAAAAATTCTTAAAGAAAAATACCCAACAATTGTGTAATTTAGTCGATCAAAAGTGCATTTCAGCCTTCAGCAGCCTTTGACTACATTTCAGCCTTCAGCAGCCTTTGACTACATTTGTTCTCTTTAAAAGGGAAATACTTAACTAATAGCTTGGATTTACATTACACAAAGTACTATTTCTATTTATTTTTATTTTTATTGATTTATAATTTATTGGTCTGTAATTTTTTTCAGTGTAAAATTATTACCTAAATGTCAAAAACATCTGTTTACTTATTTTTAAGTCCAAAAATGGACTATTGTTTGTTTGTTGTTATTGTTAATATCATTATTATTATTATTATTTTTTTTTTAAATTATTTTTATTATTATAATTATTATTATTATGTGCTGCATTATTTGGTTACTGAGCAGCAATAAATAACTCTTTAATATAGAAGGACTTTTCGTGTTTTTTTAATTAGTAGTGTTTTGAAGTTAATTAATGCAAAAGTAAACATGATAACTGTGATTATTTCTCAGACTATAACCGTACAACCAAAATCTATAATCGTTGCATCTCTGTTACTAAAGCTAATCTAAAGTAGCGCCATTTAATCAATCATATAGCACTATAGCTTTTAAAGTGATTGTGCAATGTGATGCTCGTGAGTTGCAACTGAACTGATCTAGCATGAATGTCCTGAAGTTAGCAAACTGGTTGGACAAAAACACTTAAACTATGCCATTTTGACACAGTGAAGATGACTGTGGTAGTCTACTTCCATGCCACAAAGGGCAGTCTTGCATAGTGTGCAGGTTACCATCTTCTTGGAGGCATTTTATGTAAAAGATGTGTGTTTTGTTTTAGAAATCCTCATCAAACCGGTGCCGTTCTTCATGTCAGGCGAACCCATCCCCAAGCGCCTGTTCCCTGGTGAAGATCTTCTTCCATATTACACAGATGCCAATAACCGTGGCTACCTCGCAGACCCAGATAAAATCCAAGCTGCACGGCTGGATCTGGCAAAAAAGTATGGCTACAGCATACCTGACATCTCAAAAGATACACTATTTGAGATGCTGGGACAAAGAAAGAATCCTCGTCACATCTTTTTTGGGTTATCGCCTGGATGGGTGGTAAATATGGCCGACAAGAAGATACTCAAACCCACTGATGATAAAGTTTTGCAATATTATGGTTCATAAGTCTTCAAAGTGGATAAATGTGGATATCTAGTGTAACATGACTGTGTATATGAAGTAAATGTTGAATTTATTAAAGTCAATGCCTGTAAAAAATTCCCCATTCAATCTGTTTTATTTTAACCTGAATGACCTGAAAACAAAACTAAAAGGAATGTGTGTATGAAAGTGGATCAAACCTTTTACCAAAGGCTTGAAACTTAAACAACACCCATTTTTGTGGTTTTTATACATGCGTACATGCACGTCTATAGTTGATTCCTCCTGTGCATTATTCTTTTTTAAAATATTTCCCAAGTGATGTTTGATTGACCAAGGAATTTTCAGTTTTCTTTAAACTGAAATTTTCAAAAACACTTAAACTATGCCATTTTGACACAGTGAAGATGACTGTGGTAGTCTACTTCCATGCCACAAAGTCAGTCTTGCATAGTGTGCAGGTTACCATCTTCTTGGAGGCATTTAATGTAAAAGATGTGTGTTTTGTTTTAGAAATCCTCATCAAACCGGTGCCGTTCTTCATGTCAGGCGAACCCATCCCCAAGCGCCTGTTCCCTGGTGAAGATCTTCTTCCATATTACACAGATGCTAATAACCGTGGCTACCTCGCAGACCCAGAATTTCATCTGGGGAATTTTTTTTAAAATTTATTTTAGTTTGGTAGAATAAAAGCTTTAAATTGTCCTTTATTGCAATGTCATCATGGCAAAACAAACAAAAAAAGTCATTAGAAAATAGTTTTTAAAACTATTATGTTAAAAAAATGTGTTGGATAAAATATCCCTGGTTTAACAACAAAATTAAATATTATTTGAAATGTATAAAAGTTTCACAGAAGGGCTAGTAATTCTGACTTCAACTGTATATATATATATATATATATATATATACAGTTGAAGTCAGAATTATTAGCCCCCTTTAATTTTTTTTCTTTTTAAAATATTTCTTAAACAGCAAGGAAATTTTTACAGTATGTCTGATAATAATTTTTCTTTTGGGGAAAGTCTTCTTTGTTTTATTTAGGCTAAAATAAAAGCAGTTTTAATTTTTTTAAAAACCATTTTAAGGTCATAATAATTTTGACTTTTCTACTTATTTCTAGTTATTTCTATTAAACTACATTTTCATCTCTTATCTATCATTTAATTCAACAGATTTTCAACTTGTCTGATCGGTGTCTGATAATTTGTAAGTTACAAATTGCTGCAGGTCATCATGGTGGCACAGTGGGTAGCACGATCGCCTCACAGCAAGAAGGTCACTGGTTTCCTCCAGGTGCTCAGGTTCAAAGACGTGGTTATAGTTCAATTGGGTATAAGCTAAATTTTTTGTAGTGTATGTGTGTGAATAAGTGTGTGGATGTTTCCCAGAGGTGGGTTGCAGTTGGAAGGGCATCCGCTGCGTAAAACCTGCTGGATGAGTCGGCGGTTCATTCCGCTGTGGTGACCCCAGATTAATAAAGTGACAAAGCCGAAAATTTATGAAAAAATTGCTGCAAGCGCTTTTAGTCAAGACATACCAGTTCAGCATTTATGGTGTATATGGTTGTGTTTATACATTTTTTTACAGGAACATTCATTCTGTGCTGAGGGAAAACTTTACTTATGAAATTAAGTTTCTTCTTACAAACTCAAAAGAAGGTATTTTGAAGAAAGTTAAAAACTTCCATAATATCTGTGGAAGTCAGCATTCTTCGAAATATCTTATTTTGTAATAAACATGAAAGAAACCCTTAAAAGTGAATAAATAGTGCGTAAATCTTAATTTTTGGGTGAACTATACTTTTAAGTTGAAATTTGTAAAACTTAAAAAAAATCAAGCTTAAACCTGCTTAGTAAAATAAACGAAAGGAACATAAACATTGTCATGACTTTCAGGGGTCATATATAGTTGACTTTTTTTTTTAAATAAATAATTATATCACAAAAAAAATATTTTCTGAGACAAAAATTAGCTGGCTACGATCACAATGCTTTTGTAAAGGTTTATCTTGACTGCCACTAGAGGGTGAGTTTCCACATCATGAATCATTGTCGTTTGCAGTGGAAAGTATTTTCCTAACGAAAGAACAACCCAGAGATTATGCAATGAATGCCTCAGCTGTTAGATTGAAAAAAAAAACTACTTTTGAGCTAAGAAAGTAATATTTTTTTACTTTCATTATTTGTGGGATACCAATTTATACTTAAACCCAACAAAGCTAAATTATGTGTAAATTGCTATGAAATAGAATGTTTGTAAATTATTAAAATATTCATTCATTTTCTTTTCGACTTAGTCCCTTTATTAATCTGGGGTGGCACAGTGGAATGAATTTATCCAGCATATGTTTATATATATATATATGAAATAATTATTGACTTACAAACATAAAATAATTAAGTAATAAAATAAAATGTTAGTGCAGCCCTTAAAAGCAAGAGGGGCTCCTTTCATATTTCAATGCATTTTAAAAGATCTATTATTTTCATCATTTTACTTCACAAATCCAGTTTAGGTGAATTGAGTAAACTAAATTGGCTGTAGTATATGAGTATGTGTGGGAATGTGAGAGTGTATGCATGTTTCCCAATACTATGTAGCAGCTGGAAAGGTATCCGCTTTGTATAACATATGCTGGAATAGCTGGCGGTTCATTCCACTGTGGCAACCTCTGAATTAGAGACTAATCCGAAGGACAATGAATGAATGAAAAATGTACTAAACTTAAAATTGTAAGTCAACATGATGCACAGTTGTTTTAAGTTAATTCAATTTTACAACCCAAGTACTGCACCTTGCTCAATTGAGGTTCATTCATTCATTTTCTTTTCGGCTTTATTAATTTGGTGTTGCAACAGCGGAATGAACCACCAACTTATCCAGCACATGTTTTACACAGCGGATGCCCTTCCAGCTGCAACCCATCTCTGGGAAACACACTCATTCACACTCATACACTACGGACAATTTAGCCTACCCAATTCACTTATGTCTTTGGACTGTGGGGGAAACCGGAGCACCTGCTGGAAACCCACATGAACGCAGGGAGAACATGCAAACTCCACACAGAAACGCCAGTTGACCCAGCCGATGCTCGAACCAGTGACCTTCTTGCTGTGAGGTGACAGCACTACCCACTGTGCCACTGTGTCACCCCTCAATTTAAGTTGTGTCAGTTAAATATAAAAAAAAAAAAACTCTGCAGCAAGTTGCTTTACAATTTTAAGTTGAGTCAACTTTTTGTTTACAGTGTGGCTATGGATTAAAATCTTTCATGTTATGTTAGTTTTAAGTTGCTACAAAGACGTTACCATTTAAGAGTGAAAATACATTTGTATACAAATCTTCATATATAGTCTATAATGCAGAATTTTCATTTTTGGGTGAACTGTCCCTTTAATCTAGATCAGAGATGCCCAAACTTTTAAGCCGCAGGCCAAAGTTGGCCCATGGTAACCTTTGATTTGGCCCATCATCCCATCTGAGAAGAGAGGGAGGATGGTTTCGAGACTGTAATTTCTCATTTAACGTAACCTTTTGTTTGTTTGTTTGTTTTATTGCTAAGCTACAAAATAATAATAAACTAACTGAAATCTGAAATGTTTCAATGAAATGTAAATAAATCCATTTTTTTTTTAAAACGTACACACTGTCACCTGACGGATAGAGAACATACAACAGAGATATCAGTAAGCAAGTCAAGTCAAAGGCAGATTCTGCTTGACTAGTGTATTTAGCATTAAACTCCACTGTGTTATTAATGTTTTTTTTTTGTTTGTTATCAAAGTTATCATTTAAAATATACAGCATTAGTTAATACAATTTAAAGTAATGTTTTCGATTTTTTTTTTACTTACATTTTTAAGCCCTTGGCTCTCAATGATATTTGGTTTTTGGCCTTTCATACTCAAAAGATTAGAAGATTAAAAAATGTTTTAAAAGATTAAAAGATGTTTTAAAATGACTGAAGTATATTTTAACTCTGAGACAAATGTCTGTGCGATGTGGGTGTGAGGATAAGAACAGAATACAGTGCAGTTGCCTGCTGTGGCATACAGTAGTTGATCACAGTTAGCTGAGAACTGAACAATGGACAGCACTGATAACAGACTTATCACTCACTCACCAGAGAATGCAAACTCACACGCTGAGTTATAACATCCCTGTCCTGTTCTGGTAAATGCTGGAATAAGCTTCCACCTCACATGTGCCATGCTCCAACTACTTGTTTTTAAAAACCTTCCAAAATTGCATCTACACTGTAAAAAATGCTGGGTTCCACACAAGTGACTTGTGTTAGGATAACATGAAGGAATTTAGTTAAATCATTAGTTTTTACACATTTAAGTGGCTTGAACATAAAACAATTAAGTTGTTCCCCTAAAAACTCAAGAATTGTGTTGTTTCAGCTCATTTGTAGATTGAAAAAACAGCAAATGTCATTTTTTGAGTGCATCCTTTACTTTTTGAGCCTTTTGAATGTTGAGAGGTTTGTTTTTAGGTTTTAGTTGTTATTCATGTGCTGTGTTATTTGTTATTTTATTTGTATTGATTGTGTTTTGTTAAAATGAGCTTTATAAATAAACTACTACTTGTTCTAACACGTGTATACACTAAAGAATGTGTCCAACAGTGTGTGTAAAGCATTAATATGACATAACTTTCCTTTTCAAAGTAGTGAATAAAGTAACACATTACTTTGAAAGACTAATAATAGACTATGTATATTGAGTATATACAGCTGAAGGGTATATATACAGCTGAAGGGGAGTAGCTTAAAGGGGCTAATCATTTTGACCTTAAAATGGTTTTAAAAAATTGAAAACTGCAATTTAACCGAAATAAAACAAATAAGACTTTCTCCAGAAGAAACAATATTATCAGACACACTGTGAAAATTTCCTTGCTCTGTTAAATATCATTTGGGAAATATATAAAAAGATATATATATAAAATATATATATAAAAAGAAATTCAAAGGGGGGCTAACAATTCTGACTTGTGTATTGGTATATTAGAGCATAGAATACAGATCAATAAAAACATAATAATGTTTAAGGTGCTTTAAAAAAATCAATGCAAGTTACTTTTTATTTAAATTAATTAGCTTTTAAAAACAAGGATATTATATAAATTGCTGAATTAAAATGAACGTAGTCCTGTTGAATCACACACTCAGTGAGAGAATGCATTCATTAATTTGAAAGCATTAATGAAAAGGAAAAGGAGATTGTCTCAATGCATAGCGGTTTTACATAACTAATAAGTAGGGCCAGACAGAATCTGCAGACATTTTTTGATATTTCTGCAGAGAATTTTGTAAAAAAATCTGTTGATTTATGTGGATTAATTTTAGGAGTATCATAGCAAAAACATTTGAACTTTTATTTAATGTTTACAATGGAAATCCAATTAGATCCACTTATTTGGTAAACAAAGCAACTCACAGACAAAATAAAAAAAAGACAAAATATTACTTTTCAAACTGTATTGTAAATAAATCATATCATCATTTTAATATTACTGTTTTTATACCATTATAATATTTGTAAAATTAATTTATAAACTAATTAAATATAAAATGACACACATTTACCAAAATAAATACATAGATTAAATGATGGGCTAATAATCTGCGCGCAGATTCTGTGTGGGCCTACTAATAAGACATTAATCTGTTTATACGGCACGTGTATCTCTGGGGTGCAGGTTGTTCTCAGAAGATAACATTATCCTAAATTATCATTTTAATGTGTAATTTGTAAAGGTTATACAGTGTGTTGTTAGTTGCAGAGCTCCTCTACTGCACACACACACACACACACACACACACACACACACACACACACACACAAAAAGCAATGCACGTTCTGAAAGAGATCAAGCCTCATCCAGGTAAGGAAAAATAACACAAAAGCAACTCGAGTAACTCATGACTCACCATAAAAGTAACTAAGTATTGAAACTAGTAACTTTTTTGGGAGTAACTCAATATTGTAATGCATTACTGTATTTATTATTATTATTAATTTATTTATTATTATTATTATTATTATTATTATTAATATTATTATTATTATTATTATTATTATTATTATTATTATTATTATTATTATTATTATAACCTTTATTTTACTAGGAAAAGCACATGGCGATTAAAAATCTCTTTTACAAGAGTGTCCTAGCCAAGATTAGGCAGTGTACAGTTCACATGGGTTTAACAAACAAACAAACAAAAACAACAGGTAACATCATTCATCTGTCAAAACACACATACCATGACAATTAAAAACTCTTCAGAACATCTGTGCAGTATTGAATTATAACTCTTCCATGGGAAACAGTTAGACTGGATTCTATAGTATGTCTGTCGCATTTCTCCCATTAAATGAAACAAGGTATGTTCGATGTACCGTATGAAGTCATAATCAACTACCAACACCATGTAGATGCCACTCTGTAAGTATATGCATAAACATTCATCTTTTATAGAAACGATCATCTCTTCTGGTTGGAGGTTTGTGGATTTGTGTGATCTTTTAAAAGGCGGAGTGCTATTGTATTTCACTAATGAGGGCTCTGTAAGCAAGGAGTCCCAGTAGGGGTCTTGTAATCCACTGTGTGTGTGCGTGTGTGTGTGTGTGAGTTGTGCTGACTGACTTCTGTTTGAGTTGAGGCGTTGGGAATACATTCACACGTGTGTGTCCGCTTCGAGAGAAGAGGAAGACTGTGTGAACTGAGCACTGTATGCTTGTTATCTGACTCTACTACCCGCTGAGCCAATACAATACTTGTATACAATGGTTATTTAATGTACTCCATCAGACAGCACTGTATGGAAGTGGCTGGATTCACAATTTAATCACTATAATTTTTTACCCCCCTCTTAGGATTCTTTATCAGTATTGCTTATCTCTCAAATAGCTTTTAAATCTTCTATGATGTTAGTCACTTTTTATTTTTGAAGAGTGTGATATTATACTTTCTCTTGTCCCATATTAATCCTATGCAACACATGCATTCCCCAAATAAATCTGAATCTGGATCCAAGTAGGTATTGAGACTTTAACATAAAAACTAAACTCTCCATTAAAGAAAAAAATGATTCATTGATTTATTTTTTAAGTGTTTGCAAACAATTTATATGGGCTGAATTTAAACAAATTAAATTTAGTGATGTTTAACTTCGTTTGTTTGTTTAAAATCAACTCATATACACTGTTTCCAACCACTTACCTTTAAAATAATTGTAAATCCATTGAACTATTTTTTCAGTAGTTTTTCATGATGTACCCTGTTTGTGGATTTTCCCGAATTTCCTGCTTATACACAACTTTGACCTTTTGTCCCATACCAAAATGACAACAGATATTAAAGACAATAACTCAAGATGATCACAATTGAAAATAAATAAAGTAAGACATTCCCAGGCCTGGTGGAATTAAATATGACCATAGACCACAAAACCAGTTATCAATCTAGTTTATTATTTGTTTAAAAAGATTGCACTGAAAAGCTTTTTAAATCATTTGTTTAAAATCATTTGTCAATCTTTTTTACCATAATTTCTGAAATCTGAGAGTTAATAAAAATTGGGTTGGTGCTATTTTCAAGAGTAAGGTGGTAAGGTTTACATCGTTAAATTTCTTAGTACAAATAATTAAACTGATCACACTTATAATACCACTAGCCCTTCTTTCAATATCATAATTTCATGATGTTACATAAAAATATCATGAAAACATATTGCAATACATATTTAAAAATTTAAATCACAGTGTGCTCAAAAGAACAAATCAAGTTGTTTACTTATAGAAGCAATATATATATAGTAACTATACTTGTTGAGTAAAGGCTCTTTCAGCATTTTATAACTTAAACATTACCAGACGACAACCAGACAAGTTAATTGAAAATCTGTGGACATAATAAATTCATTGCTTAAGTATTAAGATCAGTTGAATTAAATGAAAAACAAATGTATTAAACTGAATGATAAGAGATGCAAATTAAAAGTTTGATAGTGTAAAAGGCTGAGATAAAATATATACATTTGAAACACTTATTTTGTGTAGTGAAAGGGATATTTTATAATGTGTATTGAAATATTTGGGAAGAAGTGCACGTTATGACATGAGTACTGAGTTTTGAAAATGTGCCAGTTATTTGGGAAAATTGCGCCAAATCTATTTTAATAATTGTAATCGAAATGTTCGTTTTGATGCATTTACAAAAGGAAATTTACAGAATATATTCACGGGATGTTGTGATTTAATAATACAATGATTTTAGCCATAATTTGAGAGTATATGTTGTTATTGCCACTAGTTTTGTGGTCCAAGGTTACATTTGAAATACACCTGCGAACCCAACTATAACCATAAATTAAAACAAGGGTATTTTAAAATAAAATAATCGCTAATAAGTTTCTTGGAGGCTGAGAACCAGTGCATTTAAGCTTTAAACAATTACAATTAATATTTTTCTTTTTTTCTTTTCTTCTTTTTTTCTTTTTTTGACTACTACGGAAAACAACCGAAACTAACATTATTGTAATCACGCTGAGTCGCTCAAACTAATTAACTAAGACCATTATCACTCTTAACTACAGCACAGTCACACTTTTTTATGCTCCGATGTGGATTCCACCCGTAAATCTAACAGTTTAAAAGAGTGTGACCAAGGTTTACAGAAAAAAAGGAATCATTTATTAGTGTAAGCATTAAGACACAAAAGACGCATGTTTATTGGTATAGTGTCACTATGCACCATTCATATGTAAATTCTGCATTCTGCAAAGTGTATTCCCATTTTGGCATCTAAAGAAGGTTGTTCATTTGGATTTTGGTTTATATCTCATGCTTTTTTATGTCGTTTCTTATTTTTTTGGACGCTGAAGCCACAGTTAAAATGTAGAGCAACTAAATTAGATGACCAACGTGTGATTAAGATTAGTAGATTTTCGTTTTTGATAGGCTATATTTAGATTAAGTAAACAAATCAAATAATAAAAAGGTCCCATTATTTGCATTTATATTATTTATATTATTTGTAGCCTATTGTTCTTATTGTTCTATTATTCGTATTGTTCTTAATGCTGTTCTAGTATAATATGGTTTTACTTTCAAGATAAGCAAAGCTGAACAGCTTTTCATCATAATCATCAGAAGATTGAATTAGTCTCCAATTAACAAATACTCAATCATGTAGGTCTCGTGAGGCAAATGATAAAACAAGACGCTCCACTTCAATTCGATTAACCTCAGTATCATTAGACTGTCTAACATGCATTATGCTCAGATCGTATCGATTAACGACCAGCCCTCTCTTAGCTTTGTCAAAGCCAGGCCACGGGTTTCGCTGCTGCGCCATGAGCCAGACCGCAAGATAAAATCTAAACTTTGATCACTGCAGTCATTGAATTAACTGCGCGACTATTTCTGATCAGACGAGTCTGTTTAATCAAGGTGTCAAAGCTTTGCATGATTCTATTACGGCTGCAATAGCTGACTGCTCGACGGTATTCATTCAGCTCGAATCTCTCACTACACACGGGCACAACAGGTGCACCAGACTGTGGTGGCAAGTCTGTGAGCTGTGTTGCCTGTTGTTGAAAATTTAAGCCAGCTGCTCTGATGTATTCATTCTTAATTTCTTAAAACACTTAAAAGTCTTAATGTTTTGGGACAACATGATTGTTTTAAGTTCAGTCCACTTAAATTTGTAAAAAAAAAAAAAGAAAGAAAAAAAGTTAACTTAATGTCTTGGGACAACATGAAGGAATTGTTCCAGAAGTTTTACAGTGTGTATAGGCTATGGTCTATGTTCCTTTACAAGAATAAAACCTGATATTTTGACGTGGTAGAAAATAAATTAATTAAAATAAATGTAAAATAAAAACATACTATATACTGTTTATCTGAAAATGTTTATCAAACATATCAACCCCCATCCCACTGTTGTAATAATAAGCTTGTAGCTTACAATGATTTTTTTTTTACAGTGATTTTGTTCAATAGGCAGCACGACAGATATTTTATTCCATCAATCAGTCGAATAGCCTATATGGATGCAGATTGAATTTTTAAACCTAAATTAAACACATCACTTGGTTGTGTTTTTCTTCGTCTAAATTAGGCTATTGCATTGTGTACTGCTGCGTATTCTGCTGGCGGGTTAATTGGTGATAAAAATAAGAAAGGTAAACGTTGATTTAAAAGAAGGGGAAACAGCTGCCTATAGTTTGTGTGAAAGAGAAATAACGACTAAGCTGTTAATTTTGATCAAAATGAATTATCAAGTTTTTTATCAGCTTATACGGTCATTTTAATAGAACGTCCCTCTAGGCTACAATAGCCTAGAACAAACATTTTACGAAGGGTTGAAGTGAGATTTATCTGTTTATTCATGTCACTGCAGAGTGTCCAGTGTTCTGTGGGCGTAGCTAAACACGAGTTTATCTGTAGAAGGGTCAAGGCAGCACGTAATCTGATGCTATGTGATTTGATAGGTTTCTGTAAACTTCTCCTGTCCCTTTTAGAAAAGTTGAAAAGCTGTGTTTTATAATTAAATATTAAATCAACACAAACAATCCCTCGTCCGGCCCAGTGCCTACTTCTATTAGGGGTTTCCACAGCGGAATGAACCGCATTTATTTATTTATTTATTTTTATTCAGTAGACTATTTAATGTCAGTCAAATTGGGACTAAGCAAGCAAACAGCATTTTCAACCAACAACCATGCATTGCTTTTTTTACACTTTGATTCATCCTGTGGAAAAATTGTATCCAAAGTCACTGTAATTTAACTGAGTTGGTTATGTGTTGGTTATCATTTCTGTGGCCTATTGATTTATAAATTATTATTATTATTATTATTATTATTATTATTTTATTTCGTTTGCAACGGAGGCAAGTTTTATCACCAAGGTGAAACTTCTCGCGCTTCACACCTTTAATCCACTCCTCCGCGCCCCCATTGGTCCACAACCCTTTTAAAGCCCTGATCTTTGAGCTGGACCAGAACGAACTTCTCATCGGAAGCAGAACAGCATGTATCTCGACCGGATGCTCCCCGAACTTGAAATGAGACCCACCACAATGATGCCCGAAATTCAGCAGTACCACTACTTGCAGCATCAGAACGACGAACAGCGCAGGACGGCCAACTGCCCCGCGTCGGGTCCATCAAGCCCGGTGTCCGTTGGGTCTGAATCCAGCTGCTCAAGTCCCGAAGCGAAAGCGCCCGTGGAAACTCGAGTAAGACGCCCTTTAAACGCGTTCATCATCTGGACAAAAGAGGAGCGCAGACGCCTTGCGCAGCTAAACCCGGACCTGGAGAACACTGACCTCAGCAAAATACTCGGTGAGTGGACAAACTTTTACTTGAGCTTCATTTAAAGCATCCTGTCTATTAGCCCAGAAATGATGCAATGCACATTGTTTAGATATTATAAGGATAGTCCACACACAAAATAGAAATTTCCTCAACGTTTACTCACCCTCAAGTGATTGAAAACTTTTATGAATGTCTTTCTTCTGTTGAACACAAAATAGGATGTTGACCCCTAAAGTAGAAACAAAAATACTACGAAGGACAATGGCTTCTGCTTTCCCATGTTCTTCAGTACATCATGCTTTGTGTTCAACAGAAGAAAGAAACTGTAAAACAAGAAACAAGTGAAGGATGAGCATGGGAAAAGATGGCAGAATTTGGGTGAACTATCATTTTAAGACAGGAAAATTAGCTGTTCCTGTATATGATTAAGTTCTAATAACAATTATCGTACAGGCCTATTGTTTAAACTAAAACTTTTTGTATTGCTATTTTATAGGCAAGACATGGAAAGCAATGTCTCTGGCAGAGAAGCGTCCTTACATGCAAGAAGCAGAAAGACTACGGATCCAGCACACCATTGACTATCCCAACTACAAATACCGGCCCCGTCGACGAAAGTGCAACAAGCGAGGCAGCAAGATGCCTTTAAGCGAAAATGTCAGCTCTCCGAATGCCACCTTTGATCTGAGCTATATGTTTCAGGGTCAAGTCCCACAACGGCCATACAATCAAATAAACTCCTACAGGCTTCCCCACAGTGGGTTTTCATTTGAAAACCACTCTTCATCCTACCACTTCGAGGCAACATCATCAAGTGGAAACGTGTTTCTTGGTGGTGCGACTTCACTGAACTTGTCTTCTGTGCATCTGCCGCTGTCTGCTTACTCAGAGTCACGACTGTATCCACAGCATTCTGTCCAGCAGAGCGCAGTGGAACTCCATGATAGGTGGGGAACGGAGGTTTGTGCGTGTGTGCTGTGTTTGGGTGGACCTTCTCTGGAGTTTTATCTAGAACAGGTGAGATCAGACATGCTGGACCAGCTTGACCGCAGTGAATTTGACCAGTACCTCAATCCAGCACAGACTTTGGACCACAACAAAGAATGAGAACCCATTTGATGAACACTTGAATGATGAGCGCTGCTCCCATTCAAACTGCTATTGATTTTGTTTTTGACTGAAACAAATCCTTGCTTTAACACAGATACTGTGTTATGATAAACAGAAATTATTTATAATATCTAAAGCAAAATATTTGCTGACATACAGTAAATGCAATTGTCATGCTGTTAACTTGACTTCAGTTTGTATATATTGAATTTTTTACTTGTGAATAAGTGATCTTTCAAATTATGTAAATAAAATATTATGTCAATATATACATCACTTTAATCCTTTTAGTTGTTGTTTGAAATATCAATTAATCAATAAATATTATTTCTAAAATGAATTAATAATAATTAATAATTAAACTAATTAATATTATGAAATAATATTATCAAATAATAATAGTACACTCTCAGAAATAAAGTTATGCAAGCTGTCACTGGGGTGGTACCTTTTCAAAAGGTACATAGTATTTGTACTTTAAGGGTCCATATTGGTACCTCGAAAGTATTTATTAGTACCTAAAAATTTTAAGAGGAACACTTTTGTACTTTTTGTGTACTTAAATGCACCTTTGAGGAATTAATATGGACCCTTTAGATACAAATGTGTACCTTCTGAAAAGGTACCACCCCAGTGACAGCTTGCGTACCTTTATTTCTGACAGTGTATTTATAAATGAATTAGCTAAATGCAACTTGGCAACCAAACCCCAAAGTCTACTTATTAAATATTTTCATGCAACAGTCCCACCACTAAAAGTTCAAAATGAAGACACCATTTCCTAACTCTTACTAAATATGCCTAATTCTCAGTGCTGGGTAATTTTTTAATAGTAGCCTCCTACTTATTACAAATTAGAAACATACTGTCATTAGGCCACAAATAAAAATATTCATATGTAGAAATGTAAATTTGATGCAATGTTTAGTTTTCCTTAAATCATCTTGGTTTTAAACTGACATTCCTGCATTGTAATATTGATTAAATCTCATAGCACAAACAGGTGAAGAGTGAGAATCTGGGAATTATTGTTGATTTGTAGTTTGATGGCTACAAGATTCACCAAGCACACATTCATGTTTAGCCCTTGCACGTTATGATGAGTATTTTCGTCCACTTTATCCAGTTTTATTTTACTGGGGCACCAGGTTTAAGGGTCGGGTTAGGATGAACCTTCGTAGTTTTAACATGTCATGTACAATTTTGAAGGTTTATTTGTCCATCATTGGTACAGCTCAAGTCAAAATAACACTTTTTTTGTTCCATTTTTACTTTTCATTTATTTGAATCTTATGTTATTATTTATTGTCACATAAAACGACAAAATAAAGATATTTTCATTTTCAATACATTTATTGATTATTAAAAATATTAATAATCAAAATTACTAAAAACTTTTACATTTAATTAAATATGGCTATAGTTAAATAACTGTAATATATGTAATATTGAAACTCTTTTATGGTATTTTTAATAAAATAATCCTGAAGTAATCTAATAATAACTGCAGCTGTACTGCAGCACTCTGTAACCAGAATTACATTATTGTCAATTAGATTTGGACATTCACTCTTCTCTTGAACTCTCCTAAAATTGTCGCTAAAACTGTAATGCATTTCATTCAATCGTTCGTTCGTTCATTCATTTTTTACCGACGTTTCCCCCCAGATGGCGCTGTCACCAAAAATTTGCTCCTAGTACTACGATCCTAAAACTGAAGCTTCTGCAAGACTGTTCTCTGCGAAGAAACCAGAGCACCCATGAAACTGATGAAAGTAACTTGACATTCTTTACTCATTTTCTTGAGGAAGAAAAATGGCAAAGATTCAAATCACCTACTAGTAAGCATACTAGCGTAATATATAAACGATAAATATAAAGCAAAAACTCAAATATATATATATATATATTTCGAGCAAAAAATAACTAAATGACAGTTGGTCCAAATAGACAAGACTTAGGCTACATTTGACAAAATTGTGAAATAATGCTATAGAGATTAAGGGTTACGTTTTATTTAACAATATTATATGCCCATATAGCAAAATTTCTGTTGCAGATCTGGCCCACACAATCAGCTTTTGCTTGGCCCACATGCTGCAGTGATTTCTGGTACATGACTGGACCAAGTCAGCTTCCAGACAAGGTCCAAACATGGACCATATCTGGGCCAAGTCTCAGCCAAGTTAATGACCCATAACTGGGCCAGATATGTTTGTGTGTCAGTACTGCTTAATTAATAATAAACCTAGGAAGCATTGCGCTTTGACATGTTTTTTTCTCTAAGTGACATGATTGGTACAATGTTTTTTCTTTACTTAAAAAATAATTTTAAATAATACAAATAAAACAAATAATTTGTATTATAATTTGTATAATGTATTTTAAATGTGGGTCAAGAAAGGCCAAACTTCTGTTGCCCACATCTTAATTTTTAACATCTGAACCAAAAACTATATTTGACATCTGGCCCATGTCTTGTGTGCAGCTTTAAAGATGGTGCCATGTTTGGCCCACATGCTATGCCAGAGCTGGATGAATGCCTTTTTTGCCAGCTTTATGCCAAATCTGGGGTAGAATTCTTTGCTACCTGGGTAGTTATATTTCATAGTTTTAATTAACTATGATCTTACGATTTGATTACAAATAAGATTAGGGTAATGTTTATTTGCATGGCATTATGTATGATGTATTGCTATTAGTAAAGTAATGCTAATGTGTAAACCTCAAAATAAACTGTTACCAGATAATATTTCTCTAAGACCTTTAAAGTTGGTGTTGGAGTTTCTTTTTATCCATTTTTTATGTTCAGTGAATACAATGATTTGAAAATAAATCAAATAAAAATAAAATAACTTTTATAATACATTTTTAATGTTGGTTTAGTGCAATTTGCATTTATTTCCTGCAGTTTTAATTTCATGCAAAAAGATCTTCGTTTATGTCACCCAAAAGTGTTAAAAATGGTAAAAGTTTATTTAATCAGAATAAATTTAAACAGAATTAAGCAACCATTACACTATAATTTATGCACACTGTACTCTCTGGAATGTGTAATATTGATTCTGAACTGACAAATCTGTTGTAATATTTGATAAAAACATGGAATTTTCCTTCTCAGAAATGATCCCGTTCTGATAAGCTGACCACTCCAGCATTCCTAGAATGCTTCAGAAGTGTTAAAATGACTTTAACAGAGTTTAGAGGAAAACTCAGAATGCATAAAAGAATGGTGAAGTATTTGGAAAAGGGAAATGAGAAAGTTGATGTCCAAACAGAATCACAATTTAGAGTGGCCTCTTAATGATCACTGTATCTAATCACTTGATACGGAGGAAAACCTCATTAGTTATAGGTGTACTCCACTTCCTATTATGACCTCAACAGAGAATTGGGTTTAGATGTGTTCAGTCAAAAACTTGGACCGACTTGTATTTCGTCTTCTGTGGTTGGTTAGATGCTTTAGCATTTAGCTTAGCAATGCTAGCTTAGCAGGCTTAGCAGGTTTGGTACATGATGGCATTTTTTATTATGTTGCTGGCTGTACTACAGTGTGAAATATGTTGCCATGCAGGTGATGACTCAAACTGAACATTGACTTTGATGACTTGATGACTAAATATTGGCAGGAAACAAAAATCTGACATCTTGCTGGGTTTAAGATTTTAAGATGTCAAGGACTTTTTTTGTTGTTGTAGTTGTTGATATTGGGATGTTACACTTATCTACTGAATAAAACTTAATACATTAAAAACTTGATTGCAGGATGTTTTATAGTCTAATTAACAGATAAATCTGGCAGTGCATCCAAGTAAAGCTCTGTAATGAAGAGTTCAAGGCACACATCCTTATATTGTAGCAAAAGGTCTGCTGGTTAGATAGTTTTGTAACAAACCTTTGAACAAAAAGTAAGTGACCAGCCTGAAAAATTACAATGTATGTACAATGTATATTTTTAATGTAAGCATGGCTGCTGTGTGCATGCTGGCATACTCAAAATATAGAGTGCATGTGCACTACTTTAGGTGCAACAATGACACTTTGTTTATAAAGAATATATATGCATAAACTTTTCATGCATGAATTGAACTTTAACTGTGAAAGCTGGACTGACACAGTTTCAATTTACTAGAACTTCTACATTAAGCTGCTTTGATACACTCTACATTGTAAAAGCGCTAGGCCTATAGAAATAAACATGAATTGTACTGCATTGAATAAACTGACAATATGGCATAATTACTGAATTACATTATTGTCATTTCAGTTAGGTATAATTACTTTAACAATAATAAGTGCGAAAAAATTAATAAACTATACATTATACTGAAACACATTATACATACACTAATGGCTAAATGTAATGACATGTTGTTGTTTTATTTTTATTATCATAATGGACTACTCTAATGATTACTATAATGATTAATCAACTAGCTGAGCATCTTTTGAGTAATGAGCTGGATATTTCAGAAGTATTTATAAGGAGATTCTGTTCCAGGGGCATAATTTGCATAATAAAGTTATATTTCATAGTTTTAATTAACTAGTTTAATTAACTATTTCATAGTTTTAATTAACTTTACTACAATTTGCATTTATTTCCTGCAGTTTTAATTTCATGCAAAAAGATCTTCGTTTATGTCACCCAAAAGTGTTAAAAATGGTAAAAGTTTATTTAATCAGAATAAATTTAAACAGAATTAAGCAACTATTACACTATAATTTATGCACACTGTACTCTCTGGAATGTATAATATTGATTCTGAACTGACAAATCTGTTGTAATATTTGATCAAAATTTAAAAATTAATAAACTATACATTACACTGAAACACATTATACATACACTAATGGCTAAATTTAATGACATGTTGTTGTTTTATTTTTATTATCATAATGGACTACTCTAATGATTACTATAATGATTAATCAACTAGCTGAGCATCTTTTGAGTAATGAGCTGGATATTTCAGAAGTATTTATAAGGAGATTCTGTTCCAGGGGCATAATTTGCATAATAAAGTTATATTTCATAGTTTTAATTAACTATGATCAGGGACAGTTCTGAAAAACAAAATTCTGAAAAAAAAAATGCATCAAAACCTTTTGATTGTTTAATTTGGTCTGTAACTGAACTAGTAAAATGAGCCGCAAAGGGGCATTGCGTTATGTGGCATGTGATTTTAGCGCCACGGTGGCGTAGTGAGTAGCACGTTCGCCTCACAGCAAGAAGGTCGCTGGTTCGATCCCCGGCTGGGCCAGTTGGCATTTCTGTGTGGAGTTTGCATGTTCTCCCCGTGGATGCGTGGGTTTCCTCCGGGTGCTCCGGTTTCCCCCACAGTCCAAAGATATGCGGTACAGGTGAATTGGGTAAGCTAAATTGTCCATAGTGTATGTGTGTGAATGAGAATGTATGGATGTGTTTCCCAGAGATGGGTTGCGGCTGGAAGGGCATCCGCTGCGTAAAACAAATGCTGGATAAGTTGGCGGTTCATTCCGCTGTGGCGACCCCTTTTTAATAAAGGGACTAAGCTGAAAAGAAAATGAATGAATGAATGAAGATTCAATTAATTCAAGAAATGTGCTTTGTATTTACTAAAAGCGTTCAAAAGAAATAACCGACACTTTCTGTTTGAATAGGCTAATGTTATCTGGAGTTTTGACATTATTGAAGAAATTTAAATGAGTAAAATCTAAATGTAAAAATATATGAAGCTTCTTTGATATAATGTCGAAATAGTATAACGTTTTAGCTTTGTATTTGATATTTTGGAATATGTTAAATTGCATTTTCATTGGAGTTTATTGGAGTATATAAATGTTCATGCTGTTATTTATTCAGATGGCATATTTAGAGATACTTTAGAGAAGCTTTTTTCTAGACAATGAGAGCTCATATAGAGACCACATCTGTCAGTGTCAGATGTGGATTAGCCAATAAAGAAATCATTTTAATTTTCGTTTAAACAGCTTTTGTGAGTATATATGTTTGAATGAATAAACTAAGCAGCATGTAAGAACCAAATAAAGAACATTAAATACATTTGTTATGTGCTGTTCTCTGTGCTCATGTTTTGAAATTTAGGATTGAATTGTGTCTGCTTCCCTTTGCATATAAGATATTATATTCATAACTCTTTCATTTGCTCATACAGTATGTCAGGTCTTCTCCACACGGTGTTTTGCTTTGCTCTGCTATGTGGATTTCTGTTTTGTATAACTGCACACTTTGCATAGCATTGACAAAAATTTGCATAATACCTGACTACAATAGATCCAGTTGATGAACTTGACTGGTGTGAACATTTAAAGCTTAATCGTTTTCAGTCATTAGCTATATTTCTCAACTCCCAATTTCCTGTAGTGGTTTAAAAGGCTGTCCTCAAGTTCCTTGAGCAATTTCAGGAGGGCTGTCTTTGAGCTGCTTGTTTTCCCTTTCATTGCTAAAAAGTCACAGTATGTTCCAGATGTGCTGTCTGCGAGTTCTGTTGTGGTGGTCACTTTCTCTGCCGTGGTGTCTTGCTTATTTTGTATGTTAACATTTAGTCATTTAGCAGATGCTTTTGTCCAAAACAACTTACAAATAAGGAGCCATTCAGCGATTCAACAAGAAGAGGCAATACACACAAGAAGTGCTAATTATTCAAAGGAACTGTTAGTGGTTAGAGAACTAAGAGCTAGAGTAAGGGGGGTTCAAGCGTTCAGTTGATCACAGTAGAGATGGGTTTTTAGTTGTCATTTAATGACAACAATGAATCAGCAGTCCAAGTGGGAATGGGAACATCCTTCACTAGAGAGGAACATTGAATGGAAAGGTTTTGGAAAGTGATTTATAGTCACTTTGTCATTTTACCACAAGGCGGCACTCACTTTCCAACCGGAGGCTCCTGAAGGAGGTGTTACATGGGCTCTCTTAGGCTTTTTGAAGACCAGATGAGCTGCAGCCTTCTGGATTATCTGTAGAGGTTTAAGGGTGAAAGAAGTGACTCCAGCTAGAAGAGCATTAGTCCAGCCTAGAAATGACCAGAGCTCTGCCAAGGGTCTGTTTCTCCATTGAGATGATCTCATTCTCAGCCATAGTGATAGCATCATGATTGCTTCATCATGGTTCTCTGTACCACTGAGTCATTCTCATAGTCTCGCCTCAGCTTTATTGATTTCCATGGTCTGCATTTGGGATCCCCTGTTTTTTTTTCGATACTCTATGGTCTCCTCGATGATTCAAATCCTTGGGGCTTTTCCACATTCTGCATGTCTATGGCCCACCATCACAGCTTCCACAAAGTGTGTTGCCTCAGAAGGATATACTATACGTGGGAACACCATACAGTGTGTGTCCTTCTGTTCTGCCACTGGAGCAGGCTCAATTTGAACCACAATGTCTTTATTTGCAATCTCTAACCTTTGTTTGTCACCTTCTGGTCACCGTCACCACCAGTAATGTCCCCTATAGTTAAACAGTTAAGTTTGACGATTTTTGAATCCATTTGGTCAATTTCCGGGTATGGCAAGAGCGCTTTTAGTTTAGCTTAGCATAGGTCATTAAACGGGATTAGACAAGTAGTATCTTGCTCAAAATTGACCAAATAATTTTCATAATTTTCCTATTTAAAGCTAGACACTTCTGTAGTTAGTTCATGTACTAAAACCAACAAAAAATATGGCTAGGATCTACACTCTCATTATATTATTCTCTCATAATAATCAAGGAACTTGTAGCATAGCTGCAGAAGGTGTAATGATATTACATAGCACCTGAAAATAGTCCCCAGCTAGCTAACCTTCAACGTGACTGGCACATGTTAGTTATATTGATTGAAGTTAGTTGATTTTCAGGTTCTGCATAATATCATTGCGCCTGCTTTAGCCATATATAGTACAGATGCAAAGTTCCTTGATAATTACACCAGAGTGAGATTATAGTTCCTATTTAAATAGGCCTAGAAAATAGAATTTTTTCTATTAGTCTCAGTACACAATGTAACTACAGAAGAACAGATCAAACAGGGAAATTAACGAAACTCTTTGGTATTTTTGAGTGAGACGATAATGAAAACCAATCCTATACAAAGATCTATGCTAGGCTAAGCTAAGCTAAAAGCTCCACTAGGCCTGGTTGAATGGAGAGTTATAAAATGAGCTTTTTATTTTTAAGTGCATCATTCATTTAAGTGGGAGATTTGTTATGTACTGTTTGTCTCGTATATAAGCCCTTGTGTTTACTTTAGGGCAGTACTTGTCCAAACATGGGTGTTTGATTTTAGCATGCTCAGTTCTATTTCTGTGTTTCCTGATAAGTGTGTTTTGTGTACTTTTGTTATTTGTTGATAATTTTATAATAACATTAAAGCTCTTTCTGTGATAAGTTCACCAAACGTCACAACACAGATTTATGTTTGTGGGTTGGAGAGAGAGTGTGGCATTGGTGTATTTTGTTCAAATCCGGTGTGTCACTCTGTATTAGCGTTTCCATGGTTGCCCACAAGCTTAGCACAACCTCTACACCTACTCATCCCCATATCATCCAAAACACACTCGCTCATTTGCATATTGCCCAGTTATGGATTGAGAGATGAAGGTCGAGGGAGAGACGAGGGATATCCTCTCAGCCATTCATTTCTGCGACCGGTTTGTGTCTCGTCGACTATACATTCACATTTTGTTTTGTTTTTTCTCGCAGGAATGCGTGTTGGAGTGTGAGGAACAACCAAACACAGGCAGCTCTTGGAGTCTGTGCAAACGTTTCATGCAGAATGCTGATAACACCGAGGTTAACCGAGCAGACACACAAACCGAACACTCGGACAGCCAACAGCACCAGGTAGACAAAAAATATGGGGGCTTCATGAAACGTTCTGATAGTTTAATGAAGCGCTATGGAGGATTCATGAAGAAGGCAGCTGAATTCTATGGGCAGGAGCCGGACGATGTTGACCAGGGCAGAGCAATCCTGACTAATCATGATGTTGAAATGCTGGCCAATCAAGTTGAGGCTGACGGCGAGAGGGAGGAGGCGGCTCTGACACGTTCAAAGGGAGGTGTAAAGGGAACGGCAAAACGTTATGGGGGTTTTATGAGAAGGGGAGGGCTTTATGACTTGGAGAGTGGGGTTAGGGAACTGCAAAAACGTTATGGGGGCTTTATGAGGAGAGTAGGCCGACCAGATTGGTGGCAGGAGTCTAAACGTTATGGGGGCTTCTTAAAGCGGTCTCAAGAGCAAGATGAGGATGAAAACTCATCAGAGATAGAAAAGAGGTATGGTGGATTTATGGGATATTAAGATGATGTCCGCCATATCCAAGTTCACTTTCTCTCTAAGATAAAAAACACCTGAAAACTGACAGAAAACATGCTTAAATGCGCTAATGTAATGTATTAATAAAGTGTTCATTATGTCTTTATTGTGGAAATGTTATTGTGTGTGACCATTTAACAATACACATTGCATCTGAAGTCACAATCATATTTCATTTGTGTAGCAGATTTTAATAAACAGGGTTATCTGATTTTGACTAATACCGAACAAGAACATTGTAATTTGTTTTCATCAACACTGCAGTTCCGTTTGCATGATGCATTCATTTAGCTCTACAAGAGAAAAACAGGAGAGAAAATATAAGACGGGCGTTTACTTGACCATTACATAGTGAATATTTCTTCAAAACACTTGCCTTTTACAGAGATGTATATTTTTTTGGGTACCAGTGTGAATCTTGTCATTTGTTGTACAGCTTAAATAAACTGCTTGAAACTGCACCAGAATGTGTGTCTTGAATAGAAATTAATATCTTGTATTCACAGTCTCGGCGTTATGCACTGTAAAAAATAAAAAGTTGAGTTAACTTAAAATTTAAAAGCAATCGGCTGCAAAGAAATTTTGAGTTTACTCAACGTCAGCGGTTGAAGTCGTGCCAAATCATTTTATTAAGTTGACTGAAATGGCTGGTTTAATCCCTTGAAACCCGGACGATTGCTTGTTATAGGCCTATAGTACTTAAAGTCTGGCAAAATCAGAAATTATATTCAAAGCAGACGAATGGTAATGCACTACATGACTTTGTCTACAAAGCATAATCTACATAAATACACTTAATTTTACTAACGTGAAGACTCCACATTTCTTTATAAACGTGCCCACGTAAATTTAGCTATATTTCCTTCCGGTTTAACAAGCGGATTAACATTAAACAGTCCTTCAAATGAAGTGAACTTCACAAAACGCTAAAGAACAGACCGAGCTTGTCAGAAATTATCCCCACACGACGTAAATTACTTTTTTGGGAGCATAACATAACATTTTACTTTAGATTTGCATGACTTTTAGGTTCATTTTGACACTAAATCTAAAACAAAGCTTACCTGAATAAAGCAATGGTAGCTGCTGCTGATGAGAAGATACCTCGGTCAAAATGCTACGCAGACAGACTGTGTGCAAAGGCAGGAAGTAAACGCTCCAGTGAGCAACTCAAAATGTAAAGTTTCCTCAACTTAAGTATTTATTTTCATTAAACAAACCAGTTCTAAACATTCCGTTAAATTGTTTTTAAAAGTAAACTCAACACTTTTTAAATATGTCCACCCAACTACAATTTTGAATTGAGTTAACAATTTGTAAGTTGGATGGGATGATGGGATGTCACATCCCACTTTCTCCCTCCCTCTGCATATTAGGTGACATATCCACAATAGATATAAATAATTCCAGTCGTCAGTTACTGCTGGTGGCTCTAACTATCGCCAAGAAAACTATCCTCATGAACTGGAAATCAAGAAACACCATTCACATCTCTATTTGGAAAAACTTATTAACAGAATATATCTCCATTGAAGATCCTCTTTGCCTGAAGCCATTTGCCAATAACACCTTCATCAGTACACAAACAAGAGGGGAGGGGGGAGAGGGGGTCAGGTAGAGGTAGAAACGGTTCCTAATATCAAATATAATATAAAATATAATATTATAAATATATTTTATAAATATTATAAATGTAATATGAATTAAATTAAAAAATAAATTAGTAGTATCTTCCAACAATATAATTTGGTCTTTACGTACTTCTTCATTTTCCCCTCTTGTTCTATATTCATTTTTTTCTTCTCTCTCTCTCTCTCTCTCTCACTCTCTCTCTCATTTTATTTTTCTGTTATTTATTATTATTTTTTTCCATCAGTACCAATCCAACAACAGTTTAAATCAGTAACAATTATTTGAATAATAAAAAATAATAATAATAATAATAATGGGGATTAGATGGAAAAAAAAAAAAAAAAAAGATGATGATGATGATGGTGGTAGTAATGATAATAATAATAATAGTAATAATAATAAATATATATATCTATATATTAAAAAAAAAAAAATGCACACGCACTTGCATTTATATCTCCTCCTTGCATATACTACATTCACAGGGTAAGTGTGACATGGGCATGGTAGCCTGGGCATTGCACTGGACTAATCCATGCTGCATGTCATACTTTTTTAATGCACCACAAAGCAACTGACACACACTACACACTTAAAGGCTGAACATATTACTTCCACCTCCACAAATTGTTATTAATGCTATTGTTTTGTTGTTGTTATTATTATTATCATTACTATTATTATTATTGTTATTATTGTTATTGCTATTACATTTTATATTAAAAAAAATTCTTCTGCATATTGTTATTCTTCTAAATAATATTATTCTTTACTTTGTTCCTATTATTTGTTTACTATCTTTATTGTAGTAATTTTTAATTTTTATTATTATAATTGCTATTATTATTATAATTTCTTTTTCCTTTCTTCTACTTTTATTTCTTTCTCCCTTTCCTTTTTCTATTTCATCTTCTTTCATTTTTTTCATTTCTTCCCTTTTTTTCCTTCTTCTACAAATTATTGTGATTTATTATTATTAATATTATTAATAATATTACCATCATTGTTTGTCCTCTTCCTGATTTCCCAACCCCCCCCTCACCTCCTCACTATTATCATTAATATCATTACTTCTACTTTTATTTTTATTATTACTATTATTACTGTTTTGACTTGTTCTTCAGCTGTCCCCTCATTATCATTAATATAAGTATTTCTACAATTGTCATTATTCAGGTTGCTGTCATTGTTCTCATAGTAGTTAGAGTAGCAGTCATTGTAGTAGTAGTAGTAGTGGATGTGGTAGTAGTTGTGGTTGTTGAAGTAGTAGTTGTAGTAGTAACTGTAGTAGTAGACTTCATTGGTGTAGTAGTAGTATGTTGTGGTAGTAGTAGTAATAGTTGCATCGTAAGGAGTAGATGTTGAAGTAGCAGTCGTTAATGTTGTAGTTTCAGAGGCGGCAGTGATAGATGTGGATGTAGTAGTTCCAGTTGTAGGTAGCGGATGTAGTAGTATCAGTAGTAGTCGTAGTAGTAGTCATTGTAGTAGTGGTATCAGTAGTAGTAATAGTTATTGTTGTAGTGGTATCAGTAGTAGTAGACAAAATGGTAGTAGTCGTTGTAGTGGTATCAATAGTAATAGTCATTGTAGTGGTATTTTTTGTAGTGGTATCAGTAGTAGTAGACATTATTGTAGTAGTAGTAGTCATTGTAGTGGTATCAGTAGTGGTAGTCATTGTTGTAGTGGTATTAGTAGTTGTAGATCTTATTGTAGTAGTAGTCATTGTAGTGGTAACAGTAGCGGTAGACATCATAGTTGTAGTAGTTGTTGATGTGGTAGTGTGACGCGGCAGTAGTAGTAGTTGGTGTAGTACAGGTAATTATTATAATGATTATTTTATTATTATGGTAGCTATTGTCAGTTATTACTGTAGTCCTTTTTTTTTTTTTTTTTTTTTTTTTTAAACTGTCATTATTACTAGCATTGTTATTACTCTTTACCACTGATTGACTTAATTCTTTTTATTCCCTCTTTATCTGATATATTTATCTGTTATTTGCATAATTTATGTTATACTGTTATACATGTTGTTTATGTACATATGTATATATTCTTCCTTACGTATGTAATTTGACCTTCCACCTAATTACTTTTTCCATGTACAAACACACACACACACACACACATATGCATTTACCAGTATCTGACTGTATTGTGGTTGTTTTTTTGTGTTTTTGTGTTTTCTTTATCTATTATTATTTACTTACTTTACTTTCCATTTTTTGTTTTGTTTGAATGTATTCCCATTTAGTGTATTTTTTTGCATACTCTAATAAAAAAAAAAAAAAAAAAAAAAAAAAAAAAAAAAAA
>CAIGQQ010040405.1:2555221-2587793 GCA_903798035.1 Danio albolineatus | reverse complement strand
TGTAAATGTAATTTAAACAAACATTATTGCTATGCTTGTACCTGTGCTTGTCACTACTATTAATACATTTTGTATGTGAAAAATTGTAAAAAAAAAAAAAAAAAAAAGTGCTTCATAAATTTTGCGAGTGTGTTTTAAGAAAAGCGGACTTTAAAGGTGCAGTAGGTGATTGTCTTCAGAAACATATTTTGTTGTGCTGGTTGAAAGTCTCTTCACATTCCAATAGCACTAATTAAAGTAATTGATCTACATGTATTTATATTTATTTATTTTTATTCTGGGTGAGGCATAAGACTAAAAAATGTTCATCCAATTAAAATTTGTTGTGCTGACAATTCCCATAATTCTGATAAGTAGCTCAAACTGTCTGTCAGCAAATTGTCACCTTGGAATTATAAGGTTCTATCTGCGTTCTAAATGATTTTGAGATATTGAGCTTCAATGTTTTTGCATTTCATACAGCAAACAACTTGTGTGTAACAGTTCTCTTTTATACATTAACATGACAGAGACCTTAAGGGTTCTCTAAATGTAAATGATCAAAGTTCTCTTACATTTGCAAATTGGAGTAAAAGACACCATGGTAAATGCAGATAGAACCTTCTAATTCTGAAAAGTCATTTTCCACTTAGAACTATAAGGTTCTATCTGGCGGATCATTCATTGAAGCATTACTTTTCAAGAAATACAATCAAAAAATATATCATTTGGTGTTGTAACAATATGTTGATGCTTGAGAAAGTACAATTTTGGCTTTCTATAACATTTATTTCATGTTTTAGGATGAATATTTTTTTCTTGTTCAAATTAAGCATACAAGGCTGGGCTAAGTATTTTTTTCCAGTGCAGATGTTAATTTTATCTAATCAATATGTTAATATTTATAAAATGTTATGCTTTATATGAATTATTCAATTATATTTATTGAATTATATGCCCCATGAGTTAAATTAAGTATTTGCCCTTCAAGGCTCAATATTAAATTTAAAGACTTTAAAAGAAACAGACAATGACCGAATGAGTTCAATAAACACTGAAAAAAAGGGTTTCACTGACTAAATGTAAACAAATAAATATATTTCACATAATATATGCATTTTCTAATATTAATTTCAACAATGTAAAATTTAACATTTTATCTCAATGTCAGCGACGTGGTGGTGCAGTGAGTAGCACAATCGCCTCACAGCAAGAAGATTGCTGGTTTGAGCCTCAGCTGGATCAGTTGTCATTTCTGTGTGCAGTTTGCATGTTCTCTCTGTAGTTGTTTTGCAGTAAATGTATCAGAAATTTCTACTGCAAACAGTTTTTGAAAGAAAGAATAAAAACCTTTTTAAAAAATGAGATTAAATTTAAAATTAATTTGTTCCACTATTTTTCACCTATTTATTGTTACTAGAATGAGGTTGGACTCATAACTGAGTCAGTGTATTTATTGTTGTTATAGGGCAGGGATGCCAGATAAAGCCTGTACACGGCTGATAGTGCCTGTGTTATTGTTAGGCCACAAGGCCATCTGATAAAGGTTTGTAGTGGGGATAAGGTCTATTTGGAATGGTGCTGAGCCAGAACTTGTAAACCTTCCTATGTAGTGTAGGGTCATGCTCTCACATACATTTATCTAAAGAGCCCACATACAGATTCAACCCCAAAAAATAACTATTAATAAATAAACATTACATATACAAGTAAGCACGCTCCTAATGTAACACATAGCCGTTTAAATAACTAAATGGCAATACACAGCAAGCAAATGGCCAACATGACAGCCAGAATTGCATGGAAAAAGCAAAATGAAAGCATTATTCTTTATTTCATTTTCTCTATATATTCAGTGGGGCAAAGGTGCATATGAAAAGGTTTTATTATGTGTTCCAAAATCATTATTATTTAGAAGCATTAAACCTTTTGAATTAAGACTATTCAATTCAGTTCAAATCAATTTATGTTTATTTCTATAGCGCTTTTACAATGTAGATTGTGTCAAAGCAGCTTAACATAGACGTTTTAGTATGGTCAACAACACATGAACAATTTTGGTCAAAGTGAATTATTGGAAGAAAGTGGTGTCAAATTTGTCTGACAAATTATGAATCACATCAATGGTCAAGCAAAAATATGAAGGCTTTGGCACCTGGTGTACTGTTTACTGCAGGCCAGCAGCAGAAGTATTACTGTATGCTGTGAACAATGTTTTGGGACATTTTAGGACATCTCTTTTTGAAAAATATGTATTTTTCAGTGGATTATTTTCACTATTTATGATGGCATAACAGTCAAAATAGGACAAATGAATATTGACCTTATTCTTCAATACGGAAGCACGCTCATTTTGCGATTGTTTTTTAACTTCTGATTCAGTCGCCTATGGGAGAAATGACTAGTAATAATTAAGGACAGAAAACAGTCAAACTACTCGCTCTACAAACAAGTGTTTGCATGATTATACAGAGAAAGCAGAATAATATAATAAGAAAACATCAGTTTGACACATCAAGCAGCAAAACAAGCTGTTTTTAACGTCTAAAAATGAATGGAAGTGAATGAGACCGGAAGTCTCAAGTCAAAAAGATTCAAATGTCTGCACCCACTCGTACGCGGAGAATAAGGTCAATATGACAAATTTTGTACCTTTGTCAGTGAGAGGAGGGTCTTTTGAACCCCCCCTCCCCCTGCTACAGTCCTGTATGAGTCCCAATTTTATAATTTTTTCTATGAAGTTCCATACTGATATACACTGATCTCTGAAACAACATATAAAGCTGCAGAGACTTCCTGTTGATAATAATCACATTGATTGTTTCTGCTTAAATATTGTTCTTACCACCTGATTGGCATAAGACTGTATATTTCTTGCATTTGGACACTCCGTTCCCTCCTCTTTGTCATCTCTAATGTAGCAGTGTTTTCTATAAAGCTGCTTTGAAATAGGTTTTGTGAAAAGTGACATACAAATGAACACTTTTAAATTGAATTGAACTGAATGTATAATATGAATAGCTGCATACAAAAACTCTAGTCTGTGGAAAATCCCCTAGTAGAGAGTAAGGTAAACGTGAGCGTTTTGAGTAACAGGCACTCAAATCAGAAGAGGGAAGCTGCTCGGCTAACCCACTCATAGGAAGTTAGGCCTAAGTATGAAATGACTTCTCATTCTCTCTCTGTGAAAAACATTTGGGTGACTTTGTTTAACCAAGGATCTGCCATTCCCACAGAACAACCTCCTGGACAGAAACCAGTTTTGCTTGGTCTTAGTCAGAATACAGTATTTAACTACTGGGGTCTCTCTCTTTTTGGACCACTTTTCATTTTAAACTACACAACATCACAAGGAACTTTCATTCTGCCCATCCTACCAGAGCATGTTACATAACTCCTTTCAGGATGACCCTGAACCAAGGCGCTGAACAAGCTCCTCAGGCACTGCAGAAATATGACTGCACACTGTTCTGGGGTGTGTTCAGTCTTCACTAGAGTGTGTATGCAATTCAGTGTGTAAAATGCAGAGCACACACTCCCACAAGTACAGTTCTCCACGTTACTCTTCACTTTCACTTTCAATGTCAAACTTCTGCATGTGATCCAGGACATGTCAGTGAGAAATGTTTTTAATAAGAGCACACACCACTCCTCTGTTCAACAACCGGTTGCCAACTGCAGCACACGTTACATTTAAGACAGTGATCACTCACTGGCTCTGAGCTCCTAAACTTCGATATATCAGACTATACTACCTGACAAAAGTCTTGTCACCTATCCAAGTTTTAGGAACAACAAATAATAATTTGACTTACATTTGATCATTTGGTATCAGAAGTGGCTTATATGAAAGGCAAAAGCCTCTAGATTACGCTTATTTTACCAAAATAAAATATGATCATGCCTTGATTTTAAATTACTTAGTTAGGACAGTACCCAGCTAGCAAAATTCATGTGGCTCAAATCCGGCCCACATCAGACACTTACATCCAGCCCACATGCCACATGGAATGATGGCACTTGGGCGGTCCGCTCCTGTTTGCCAGATCTGGGCCACAATTAAGCCATAGCAATATCACATATCAGCCAGAATTCAACCAAATGAACCAAAACTGACCCTATTTTGAGCCACAGTTTGCTCTAGGCCACAGATCTGGCCTACACCTTACACTTGCTGGGTGTGGCAAAGTAAAAAAAAATCCCAGCATGCATTGCAGTATGATTACATTATATAGCTTAATGATGCTACAGTTTTCATTACTGTAGGTTAATGTCCCACATTTGTCTTAAGATAACTAAGCCACATTTGCACCTTCACATGTGAGTGACTTTAGGTTTAGACCCAGAGTATGACCATATTAGACTACATTGTTGCCAACTGTGGCTTACATTTGTCCCCCATCATTTGGGTCAAATTTACCATTTTCCACATGGGCCAAATTAGGCTCACATTCAGCCATTTTGCCGTAAGTGCCACATCTTTGCCTTAAATGGCCCATATATGAATTTGAATCTTTGGCTCCCCTATGCCATTATACAGGAGGGCCACTTCAGGCTAGCATTCATTTTGTCTGGGCCGAAGGAATACCACGAGTGCTGCATAGCTGCCTAAAGTGGCCCACATTCATATGCTATCTGGGTAAGGTCTGACTTTGCTTAGACAAAAGTCTTGTCACTTTACAGAATTCATGTACAGTATTGAATATAAAGTCATGGTGCAGTGGAAAAAAATAATACTGTGTATGACTCCCATGAGCTTGGAGGACTGCATCCATACATCTCTGCAATGACTCAAATAACTTATTAATAAAGTCATCTGTAATGGCAAAGAAAGCGTTCTTGCAGGACTGCCAGAGTTCATCAAGATTCTTTGGATTCATCTTCAGTGCCTCTTCCTTCCTCTTACCCCAGACATGCTCAATAATGTTCCTGTCTGGTGACTGGGCTGGCCAATCTTGGAACACCTTGACCTTCTTGCTTTTAAGAATTCTGATGTGGAGGCTGAAGTATGAGAAGGAGCACTATCCTGCTGGAGAATTTTTCCTCTCCTGTGGTTTGTAATGTAATGGGCAGCACAAATGTCTTGATACCTCAGGGTGTTGGTGTTGTCATCAACTCTGCAGATCTCTTGCAGGTCCCCATACTGAATGTAACCCCAAATCATGACTTTTCCTTCACCAAACCTGACTGATTTCTGTGAGAATCTTGGGTCCATGTGGGTTCCAGAGGGTCTTCTGCAGTATTTGTGATGATTGGGATGCAGTTCAACAGATGATTCAGCAGAAAAATCTGCCTTCTGCCACTTTTCCAAATGATCAACTAGAAGTCAAGTTATTGTTTGTTGCTCTTACAACTGCGATCGATAACAACACTTGTGTCAGGTAGTGTCCCTCCAGAAGCTTACATTCTGAAAGCTAATGGTAAATCGTGGTGCCATGCCAAACCCCCACAAATCACTTTCATTTGGATTTCATTTGGTTGGATTTAATCAAAATTGTTGTAAGATGAAAAATGGTTATTGTTATACACATTTTCATTTTAGGACAGTGTTGACAACTGTTTTTATTTATTTATTTGTTTGTTCTGTTGTAGATTATCTGGTACTTGGCAGAGCACTTTATTGTTGTTGCTGTTTTGCCAGTCTGATTGCTTTCATTGTTCTCATTTGTTAGTTGCTTTGGATGCGTATATGTATCTCTCTCTGTGTGTGTGTGTGTGTGTATCTGTGTGTGAGTGTTGTAAATAATGATATTTTTCATAAGCTTATTTTCTAAGACAAAATTATTAAATAAAACATTCAGAGTGGTCGCTCAGTAACTAGGTTAGGTGAATAGAAATCTATAGCAAAAAAGTCCATAGCAGATCCCCAAAAAGATACCTGTACAAACAGTATGTATGTATACATGTGTGTGTGTAGGTGTGCGCATATGTGTGGGTATGGGTGTGTGGATGTGTGTGCGCGCACATTTACTTCTTTTGTTAGCACTCTAACTGCTCATATTTGACACATACACTTGTGGGGGATCGATTCAACATACACCAAAGCACACTGACAGATGATGATTAACTTTTATTCAAACGTGTCTATCTCTGAATCAAAGCAGTTCACTCAATAAAGTCAGAGTCAATATCAAGTGTTTGACATGTCTGTGTTTCAGTCTGTGTGTGCGCAGTGGCCTAAAGTATCTGACTGACATTTTCTCACCAAAGCTAAACTCAGGTCGCAATCCCCAGGTCATCACATCTGTGTTTGGGGGAACAATGGGGCAGTTGAAACCAATGTATCACTGTCACTTTTCTCTCTCTAACTCCCCTTTTCCTTTTGAAGCTCCTTCTATGCAATTTGGATACATCACACCTTTTCTCTCACTTATAGATTTGCTAGATGTTAGCTATTCCTGATCTTTACACACATGTTGATTAAAATGATACACTATTGCAATGATCAATATTACTCAGCACTGTGTGCTTGTGAACCAATGCAGAAATACTGTAGGGTTAAAACGAGCAGACTTTTAAGAACCATTGATTTTCATGAGAAAATTTTTAACTTACAAACATGTGAGATCACTTGGAACATAATGCCAAATGATGTCTTCATATGGATTCATGCAATGTATCAACCAATGTTTTAAACAAGTGGCATTTGTTTTATTGCGACAAAAAAAAAAAAAAAAGAATACAATAATTTGTACTGTCATAATGTCAGTGTGCAAAAACAATGAACATGAATGTAAACACTGCATATTCTCATTCCATGTTGCCTGCTCCTGGATTTTGCAATACATTTTATTTTTAACGAAGTCTTTTACTGACAATAAACAGGGATTTCGGAGGACTGTTTTTTTTTTTTTTTTTTTTTTTTGCTATTTCTGTGCAGAATTTGTTAAAAGAATACACTGATATCTTTTATTTAAAATCTACAACGCAAACACAATTAGAATCACTTTTTTTTTGGTAACCAAAGCTACAGTAGGTCTCTCAACTAATACATCTGCTAAAATACATTAAAAAATATTTTCAGCATATTTCTCTTTCTCAGAGAGATTTAGTATTTAGTAACAAACCACTGTTATACAGTTATTTTTATAACCTTTATTTTACCAGGAAAGACACATTGAGATTGAAAATCTCTTTAACAAGAGCGTCCTGGCCAAGATTAGGCAGTATACATGTCACATGAGTCTAACAGACAGCAAACAAAAAACAACTGACCGTTAACATGAATCACACATTGACAAACAAACTATTCAAAACATCTACAAGCCTGTGTTTCAATTCCTAAATCATTTATACTCTTTTTAAAAACATTTAGTGAAATTCTTTAAACTGCATATAAAATAATTTTCTTTGTCTGTAAATTATTCCATGCAAAAGGTGCTGCGTATTTAAAAGCCTTTTTCCCATCTCATCCACACTTTAGGAACAGACAGTAAATAAATCATCACCTTGGAATTATAAGGTTCTATCTGCGTTCTGAATGATTTTGAGATATTGAGCTTCAAAGTTTTTGCTGTCCATAACAATGGTGTCTAACATTTGTTTTTTGAAATAAAAAGTCTTAAAATGTAAATAACAACATCATAATGTAAATAAGCTGTCATTTAATAAGAATACGTCAATAACTCAATTTTGACAAAAATGTCATTCTAAGGTGACGAAATATCCTGTGACCGGAGGCCATAGTTAAGGACAGGCTTTTTACAAGTGTAATTCTGTAGATATGATGGAAGTAAACATAGACTTGTAAACAAGCAATATGCTAATGCTTGAGTCTACAAATGGAGTGCTCCATGGTAAACAGTATCCAAAGCGTGCACTCTGAGACTAAGCATGCATATAGATAACATCACTGTAGTCCAGTATCAACATAAATGTTGCAATAACTTGTCTAATTACCCTAACGTGCTTTAATCAGCCTTTAAATGTCACTTTAAGCTGAATACTAGTATATTGAAAAGTATCTAGTAAAATGTTATACAAAATATATTTTCATCATGGCAAATATACAATAAATCAGTTATTAGAAATGAGTTGTTAAAACTATTATGCTTCTAGAAATGTTAAAAAAAGATTTCAGTTAAACACATATTGAGGAAATAAATATACAAGGGGGCTAATAATTCAGGAGGGCTAATAATTTTGGCTGTATATGGAAAGTTGATGTGTTTGGTCTGGGTGGCGTAGATCTACTATGCTGCTGCTGCTGCTTTGATAGTTATGGCAGAGCAATTGCTGAGACCTGCTGCTGCCAGTAGCCTATATTCACAGACATGCAGTCTTAAAACATAACACATTGCACAAATATTTGGTTCTTCAGATATTTTGCCATACTTAAACAGGATGTTTATGTAGAATGACCCCTTTGTCTAGAATTATATTAATAATTACAAATAATGTGTCAATTTCTCTCATTTAGAGATTGGGTTTCTTGCTATCATGACTCTTCTCTCTTCTTATCTTGTTACTTAATTAAAATCAATACATGTTTTAAAAAATCCTGGGGTATGAGTCATGCCCTATTCACAAATTACTTACTCGTTTGAGTCAATTCTGTGAAAAGACTTTATCAACTGCCTGATTTGGTTCACATGTCAGTATGAATTAGTTCCCTGCATCCCTCAAATGGTTTCCTCGCTTTGAGTTGCAATAGGAAAATTAATAAAACTAGGAACATAAAGAGTATGACTGAAGTGGCAATGAGTTGACTGAAACCAAATGTACAATATGTTCTATTGTTTGGCAGTGAGGAGGATCTTTGTTGAGCGGTTTAATTTCAGATAATACATTGAGCAAGCAATCAAATTTGTACACCAAAAGTCCATGATACCCCTATATAAGTTTGACATTACTAGATCTGTATTTATGCATTAATAAGTTACCTTTGGGGCGCCACGATGGCGTAGTCGGTAGCATGATTGCCTCACAGCAAGAAGATTGCTGATTCGAGGCTCAGCTGGGTCAGTTGGCATTTCTGTGTGGAGTTTGCATGTCCTCCCCGTGGTCGCGTGAGATTCCTCCGAGTGCTCTGGTTTCCCCCACCAGTCCAAAGACATGAGGTATAGGTGAATTGGGTGAGCTAAATTGTCCGTAGTGTATAAGTGTGTATGGATGTTTCCCAGAGATAGGTTGCAGCTGGAAGGGCATCCATTGCATAAAACATATGCAGGATAAGTTGGCGGGCTGGGACTAAGCCAAAAAGAAAATGAATGAATGAAGTTACCTCTGATCACAAGATATTAAATGAGCCCACTTGTGTGCTTCTTCGTCTTCTTAAACGGAAAGCATTTGCATAAACGCAGTTTGAAAAAATTATTAAATAGTTTAAAAATCTAACTTTTTTTTATTATGCCACACCATAAATTGTGCGTATTATTGGAGTAACTTCTTTCATAAATGTAAATAGCCAGTGGAGTATTAAAAATATGGTTTCATTTAGGCTGCAATGTAATTTAGGCAAGGGAAAGTCCCATACTCTGATTGTGAGTGCTGCATTTAACCAAGTCAAGTGCACACCCTGTAGTGAGCACAGTCCCTTCTAGCAATGAGATGCAAAACTGGGACCTTTGGATCACAAGTCCAGCTCTCTAACCATAAATCAGGGAGTTAACACCACATTAAAGTACCAGAAAAACACCAATAGTATCTTAGTGTGTTCTATTATTTTGATTGTCAAATGGGTCACTTTCAAACTCTCAAAGTTATTTGAAGCATGGTATCATGATAGGTTGCCACCTGTGCAAAAAGTCTATTCATGAGTTTGCTTCACTACTAAATATTCCTTGGTCAGCTGTTTAGTGGTATTATGACAAAGTGGAAGCCACCGGAACAACAGCAACGCAGCCATGTAGTGTTCGGACATGTAAAATCAGTGTAATCTGTGCATACTGAGGCGCACAGAATGCAGAAGTTACCAGCTTTCTGCAGTCAATGATTACAACGCCCCAAATCTCGTGTGGTCTTCACATTAACTCAAGAACAGTGTATAAAAAGCTTCATGGAGTGGGTTTCCATGGCTGAGCATCCAAGCCTTACACCACCAAGTGCAATGCAAAGCATCAAATGCAGTGGTGTAAAGCACATCACTACTGCACTCAGAGCAGTGTTTCTCAACCACATTCCTGGAGGACCACCAGTTCTGCACAATTTATATGTCTCGTTAACCAAACACATCTGACTTAGATCATCAGATCATTCACAGCGACTAAAAGACCTGTAGGGTGCCACGGTGCCGCAGTGGGTAGCACAATCGCCTCACAGCAAGAAGGTCGCTGGTTCGAGCCTCGGCTGGGTCAGTTGGCATTTGTGGAGTTTTCCACTGTGTGGAGTTTGCATGTTCTCCCCGTGATTGCGTGGGTTTTCTCCGGGTGCTCCGGTTTCCCTCCACAGTCCAAAAAAATGCGGTATAGGTGAATTGGGTAGGCTAAATTGTCCATAGTGTATGTGTGTGAATGAGTGTGTATGGATGTTTCCCATGGGTTGCACCTGGAAGGGCATCCGCTGCGTAAAACATATGCTGGATAAGTTGGGGGTTCATACCGCTGTGGCAACCCCAGATTAATAAAGGGACTTAACCTGAAAAGAAAATGAATGTATGAATGAATAAAAGACCTGTAATGGGTGTGACAGGCAAAGGGGACATCTAAAATCGCGGTGTTGGTGATCCTCCAGGAATGAGGTTGAGAAACACTGCTCTAGAGTCTGTCTGGCAATCTGATGAATGAGTCTGGGTTTGGTGGTTGCCAGGAGAATGGTACTTCCCTGACTGTATTTAGCTAGTTGGTAGGTTTGGTGGAGAATTATGGTGTAAGATTGTTTTTCAGATGTTGGTCCCTTAGTTCTAACAGAACAACTTAGGAGGCAGATTCAGTTGCTTTCATAAAGTGCTTTGGTGTAAACCTCGACTATGATGCAGGTCTTGTCATGAGCCTGAAAATGATTGCAAGGCAGAGACGGCCCTCAGGTGAAGACAAGGCCAACCTATGGACAGCGAAAGACATTGTTTAAATGGATATAGCGTATATAGTGTATATAGCGCGCTTGGTTTTTATAGGCTGAAGGGAAAAATATTAAGAATTATGTGGCATTAGTAGGGCCAGACGGAATCTGCAAACATTTTTTGCTATTTCTGCTGAGTATTTTGTTAAAAATCTGCGGATTTATGCGGAATCATTTTGGGAGTGTCATAACTAAAATTTTTATATATGAAATAAAAAGTAATAGCTTTTTAACTTTTATTCAATGTTTACAATGCGAATCTAATCAGATCCACTGTATTTGGTAAACAAAGCAAGTCACTCTTATAAAATATCTACTAAAACACCGAAAATAGTACTTTACAAACTGTATTGTAAATAAATCACATAAATATTTTTATATTAGTCAATAATATTACTGAAATTAATTTGAAAACTGAATAAATATACATTTACACACATTTACTTGAGTAAATAAACAGAATCAATGATGGGCTAAAATCTGCGGAAATCTGCCGAATTCTGCGCGCACAGATTCTGTGTTTGTTCCTTGCCACTGCTGCCACTGGCTTTGTTGGTTTGGGACCTGTAGAGCTGTGCATCGATGGATTTGCTCTTCAGTGTTTGGACTTTCAGCAGTGAAAATAAACCACACTGAACTGAACTACACTGATCTTCAACTCTGAAAACTGGACAGACACAGTTTCAATTTACTAGAACTTCTATGTGAAGCTGCTTTGACACAATCCACATTGTAAAAGCGCTATAGAAATAAACATGAATTGAATTGAATGAAACACCTGCACCAAAGCAACACAATTTTATTTCAATTCTCAGATCCAACTTGCACAAAGAAACAACCTCATCATTCATCAGAAACCCTATGAATGTCTCTGTGTTTCCATGTTAGTGTGCCGTTTTTCATCAATGTTCAATCAATTGGCATCCCTTGTTTTTGACTAAAGTAAAAGTTAAATGTTTTAATGCTTAAGGTACCTGCAAAGGTGTTTCTTTTTTACCAAAACAGTATTTTTGAAAGTTAAAGCAGCAGATCCTTAATGTGTGTGTGTGTATGTGTGTGTGTGTGTGTGTGTGTGTGTGTGTGTGCGTGCGTGCGTGCGTGCGTGCGTGTGTGTGTGTGTGTGGCAGTACAGATTTCTGCTGTAAAAATGGTTTCATAGTTGTTGCACCCTAAATCTGTACAGCCTTCATTAAAATAGATAATTGCTATTTTTTTTTATAATGTTGGGTTCGTTTTTTTTGAAAAAAACATCATATTTAAGATAAAACTACTGTTAAAATGTTAAAATATTATTTATTTAATTATTTATTATTGATATTTATATAAACTATTTAAAGTATGTTTACTTGTGTACAGTCTAGTCTCGGATTGCCTTCAGCCTGCCTTAAGCTGATTCCCTGATTTCTCCATCCATCAACCACCTCCTGTGTGGGGAGTTTTATCTGTCTGCCATATGATCTGCCCATTCAATTGTTTCTGTTTGTTCTACTGACTCTGACCCTTGACTGCACAAACTTCAGCGCAAGCCTGTAGTTTCTGGTTCTGCCTGCCTTTCATGCCTAAACCTCTTTTGACCTGGCTAAGACATATTTACAGTCTGACCTTACCAAGTTGTGCAGTCTTGTTTATTTTTGGTTAATAAATCGGATTTTGTTTAACCTGTGCATGGGCTCACTCTCTCCACTGCCCTCGAGACTACCATATTCCATCAGGTATTTATAACTTTTTTGAATGCTAGGCACCACTAAGGCCTAAGGGAGTCTGGGATGGAGTCAGGGGTGGGTGGGTGTACCTACTTAACCATATTTTGTAAGCATATTTACACCTCCCTTCAGGGATGTCCGCATTTGTGAAAAACAAAATAGAATAAAAATAGCACAGCTCTTTTTTATCATTATTGAAAAGGCCTAAAATGCCCAAAAGGGGGCTTTTAGGGGTTAAACTAGAGTGTTTAAAATTAGCTGAGTAGAAGCATATAAAAATGTCCCTTTTCGAGAAGAAAACGTGTGTGTGTGTAGTGTATGGGAGAGGTCGTTCACCCTTATCTACGCTATAGTGCTTCAGCCTGCATTTCCTGTCCCCCACAAACTGCTTCCTGTCCTTGGCGTAGGAGCACATACTGTCCGCCTTCAGACAAACACACCCTCTCCCTCACAGTCAAATCTGCACATAGGCTCACACTTATGAAAATACACACATACTGTCGCCAGGCAAGCCTTTGTGGGGAATTACACAATAGCATTGGCTCCTGAGTGCCGGGGGACTTTACATGAGTCAGACGGAAGTTGTATATGTGTTCACACTCACCACTTACACACACACATACACACAAATGTGGTCCATTTGTTCTTTTGGAGTGAATTAGATGATGTGCTAGCACAGTTACCTCTACATCAGAACGTATACAGTGATTCGGATCGGATGAATGTAGACACTGCATTACAGACACACATCATTAAAAAAAATAAAAATAAAACACGTATAATAAGCATACACCCCATGTAAAAATTCAAATCAAGGTAAGCAGAAAATAGGATGTGGTTTTTGTAGTTCCCAATAACTCCTGTAACCCTGCACATTAACAGGCAGCAGCTTTTAGTTCTCAAAACATGAACATTTACAACTTTGCCTGCAGATACAGCCTTCATGATAGCAATAAGCCACGGCAAACTTTGTGTTAGTGATTCTATCACATGAATTGCTTTGACGCCAGCAGCAATGTCAGTCCACAGTATTCAATAGATGTTTGTTTTAAATGTTGAATTAAATCAGAATTCAGTGAACATATTAAACTCAAGAATTTAATGCTCATTTTATCTTAGAGTAAAGCCACTTTAGACTCAAAACTACTTATTCTGCTATCAGAGAAATTGGCAGTGTAGCTTCTACTTAATACACTGTATACAATGTAACACCTTTCTTTTCGAGCGCACTTGGCACGCCATTATCAACGTGTGACAATCTTTTACCTACTAGCCTACTACTGTTTGCAAATTCGGGTAGGCTGGATCTACTGGCAGGATATTAATCCTAAACCAAACTTTGTATTTATCGTATCCGTGTGGCAAATATTTAAACCTTCACGTGCCATAATAAACTTTACAGTTTCATACGAAAATAGCTAAACCTTTGAACTCGTACTTTTTATGATGATGGCAAAAATAGTAGGCTTATAAAGTATACACCTAAGAAAAACATATAAACTTCATGTGTGTTTAGAAATGCTTCCGTAAACTTTAGATTACACTATTCATACAATGTGTTTTTGACTGTAGATAGTAGAAAACCCTCTTAACACAACAGTGCGCTTCTTAATAAGGATCAATGGCAGATGGACAAAACATGTCAATTGTTATCACTTCATTACAGATTGAAGGCGACGCAACAGATTTTGTACCTTGCATGTCTTAAATAAAAGAACCTTCCTGGAAAGCATAATTCTAATTTTGTCTGCCAGAGGATGATACGCTCTAAACAAGAACTGATTCTTTCACACCTTTAAACTGCGCGTTCCGCCCACACCGGCGCGATTGGTGGCTGCTGAGTTTAAAGCTGCCTGAAACTTTCACAGTGCATTTTCTGACCTCACATGGTGAATGAACTCTGTGCACTCAGCAAAGGACAGCTGAGCAGGGGGAAATTTAAAAGATCAGGCCATTCAGGTTTCATTGGTAATCAACAAGGATACGCGCCCCGTGCGTGTTGGAGATGAGCAGTCCCGATGCGGGTTACTCCAGTGACGATCCGAGCCAAACCCGAGGCAGCAGCTGCAGCTCAGTCATGATGCCTGGCATGGGGCAGTGCGCGTGGATGGACCCGCTGAGTCCGCTTTCAGACTCCAAATCTAAATATGAAAAATGCTCTGCGGTGGGTCCCGGGCGCGGAAAGAGCGAGCCGCGCATCCGAAGGCCGATGAATGCGTTTATGGTGTGGGCGAAAGATGAGCGCAAGAGGCTTGCGCAGCAAAACCCAGACCTGCACAACGCGGAGCTGAGTAAAATGCTTGGTGAGTACAGAACTATGGGTGACACTTTACTATAAGGTTGTGTTAGTTAAGGTGTTTACTAATATGATCAATGAACAATAGAATTATAATATGTGTTCATCTATGTTAAATGAAGTTTGGAAATAAAGTTGTATATTTTTAGCTCTGAACAAACTAATGTTATATGATTTTAATAGTGCATTATTAAATGAACTGTACAACTATTGCTCATTATTAGTTCTTGTTAGCCAATAACTAACAATAATGAACTTTTTTTGTAAAGTGTGACTAAAATAAGTTTGTGAATATAAGAGACAGAAGTTTAAAAACATCAACAGCTTTAACAGGATCATTTTAATCCTAGGAATGACATTTGAATCATTAAATAATTGTATTGTATTGCAGGTGATAAACATGGTTTAAAATAATGTTAATAAAAGAAGCATGCATATGCTTCAAAACAAGACCTCGATTTTATATACACCTGGCACATGTTAAAGTTATTATTGTACTAAGGTAAAGTAAAAGTAATTGAAAAGTTTTGTGATTTCATATTAACGTCATACAGCAAGAATGTGCGAACAAATTGGTAACCTTTTACATGTATGGAAAAAAGTTTGACAAATTTGCTTCTATTATTTGCAAACGTTCAACATATTTTAATAGTACATTGTGTTGTATTATTGCAAATTCAACAAAATAGTTAGTGGACGATGTGCATCTGAGATTAAAATACTATTAAATAATTGTTCACAGTGCAACACACAACAGAGCTGAGATGCAGCTATGCAATTTACGTTTATAATGTAATTATATTTGATCAAATTAAAATAATTACTACTGCATGTTTGTTTCCTATTGATTGTATAATTGCTTTACAGTCAACTTAACTTATGAAATGGTTTACTTTTTATTGTTATTATGTGCATATATTATTTAAACGTTGTACACAATATATTATTATTATTATTATTATTATTATTATTATTATTATTTTATTATTTACCAAATTATGTTCAACAGAGCAAGGAAATTTTTACATGTCTGATACTTTTTTCTTTTGAAGAAAGTCTAATTTGTTTTATTTTGGCTAGAATAAAAGCAGTTTTTAATTTATTAAAAATCATTTTAAGGTCAAAGTTTTTAGCCCATTTAAGCTATTTTTTTCCTGATATTTTTCCTACAGAACAAACCATCGTTATACAATAACCTGCCCAATTACCCTAGCCTGCCTACGTAGTTAACCTAATTAACCTAGTTAAGCTTTTAAATGTCACTTTAAGCTGTATAGAAGTGTCTTGATAAATATCTAGCAAAATATTATTTACTTTCATCATGGCAAAGATAAAATAAATCAGTGAATAGAAATGTGTTATTAAAATGATTATGTTTAGAAATTTGTTGAAAATCTGTTCATAGGTAAGTCATGGAAAGCTTTACCAATGGTGGACAAACGTCCGTTCGTTGAGGAGGCCGAGCGTCTACGGGTCAAACATATGCAAGACCATCCAAACTACAAATATCGTCCCAGGCGTCGCAAACAGGTAAAACGAAACAAACGTCTGGAGCCCAGCTTTTTGCTGCCTGGGATGTGCGATACCAAAACGACCCTGTGCATGGAAGGCATGAGTGCTGGTTATTCAGGAGCTGGACTGCCTCAATACTGCGAGAGTCATAATTTGTTTGAGTCCTACAGCTTGCCTACACCTGACCCCTCTCCTATGGATGCTGGGCCAACTGAGTTTTTTGCCCACCTTCAGGATCAGTCAGCATTCAGCTACCATCACCAGCAAGAACACCACTTTCAGGAACAAACCAACATCCTCAATGACACACATTGTCATGGCAACACGCAGACAATGAAAAACAGACAGTCTCACAGCATTGCTTACTCCAACATCAACACAAACACCAACTCTAACTCACACGCTCCCAGCAATCCACAACTCAATTCAATGAACCCGCAGCAAGTATTTCACCAGAACGCCGACCCACAAACCAGTCACAATCCGGGTACTCATCTCAACATTTTCAACAGAAGCCCCTCCTCTTCTTCTCATCATGCTATGACCCCTGCGTACCTGAACTGCCCATCAACTTTAGACGCCTTTTATAACTCTAGCTCTCAATTGAAGGAGTTGCCACTTCCTGTTGGCAGTCACACACATAAACACATCATTGCTGAGCCACACTCACAGGCCCCTGCAGCAGCCCACGGTTCTGTTCAAATGGTGGATGAGGTGGAGTTTGAGCACTGTCTCTCTTTTGGGGTCCCCAGTGCACCTTTGCCGGGCTCTGACTTAATCTCCACTGTACTGTCAGACGCTAGCAGTGCTGTATACTACTGCGGCTACAGTAATTCTTGAGCACACTGTATGTTATATGTGACGAATAGTAATGACAAACACAGATTTGTTTTTTGTTGTTGTTCATTCAGTTAATGAAAATGGGTCACACTTTATTTTGATGGTCCGTTTGTTGAATATAAATTGCATTGCAACTAATTCTTATTAGATTATAAGTAGACAGTTAGGTTGGGGTTAGGGTTGGGGTTAGGGGTATAGGGTTGGTGTAAGTTGACATGTACTTGCAAAGTTTCTCATAGTCAGTTAAATATCTGCTGAATGTCAGTATCAGCGGATATAAGCTGAGAGTCTAATAATACTCAAATGGACCATCGAAATAAAGTGTTACCTGAAAATGTAATCTCAAACACAAACCGAGGCCTCTGAATGAAGTGTGTTAAAGTTTTGTGTCAGCAGCTTAAATAATTCAAATGTTTAAACATGGAAGAATTAAATCATATATTTGTTTGTGGATTAAAGTCCAAGTTTGCTCACTGTTAGGCTAACTTGTGTATACATAAATTAAGCAGATACGGTTTAGATATTGAAGTCGTTCTCTTTTTGTAAAGCAGAAGAAGAAATACCCATGACTTATCTTGCTCTCAAATCATTTTTGTCCAGTTCGCTAATTCCTAATATTCCCTTTGACTGAATTTTGGTCGATGGCTGTGATTGGACAATCTCTTCTGTATTTCTAATGTCATTAATCAGGCTGTGGCAGCACGGTGGCTCAGTAGTTAGCATTGTCGCCTCACAGTAAGATGGTCGCTGGTTTGATTGTCGGCTGGGCTAGTTGGCACTTCTGTATGGATTTTGCATGTTCTTCCCGTGTTGGTGTGGGTTTCCTCTTTGGTTTCCCTCACAGTCCAAAGACATACAGGTGAATTGGGTAAACAAAACTAGCTGTAGTGTATGTGTGAATGTGGGAGTGTATGGGTGTTTTCCAATACTGGGTTGTGGCTGGAACGGCATCCGCTGCATAAAACATATGCTGGAATAGTCATTTCGCTGTGGCGACCCCTGATAAATAAGGAACTAAGCTGAAGGAAAATTAAAGAATGAATTAATTAGGAAGTGCACAAGGACACAAGAATGAAAATGACCACCATGCCTTTAAATAGGAATGTAAACATGTAAACATCATCAGCATGAATTAAATGTACTCTACAACAAAGCAATTTTAAACGTACTTTACTTTAAAACAAAGTGAGTAAACCTGTGTAACTTGCAACTGTAAGTCGACAACTTTAAGGGATAGTTCACCCAAAGATAAAAAGAAGATATTTAAAAAATATTATAATTAATTAGAAACCTGTAACCACTGATTTCCATAGTAGGAAAAACTATGGACGTCAATGGTTACAGGTTTACAAAATTTTTCAAATTAACTTTTGGGTTCAAAATAAAAAAGAAACTCGGTAACACTTTATTTTGACGGTCCATCTGAGTATTAGTAGACTATCTGCTTAATATCTGTTGATACTGACATTCAACAGTCCTTCAACAGACATTTAACTGACCATAAGAAACTTTGCAACCCTAACCCCAACCCCAACCTATCAGTCTACTTATAATCTAATGAGAATTAGTTGGCATGTCGATGCAATGTAACTTAAATTCAACAAACGGACCGTCAAAATAAAGTGTGACCAGAAACTCAAACAGGTTTGTATCGAGTTATGGGTGAGATGAAAATGACAGAATTGTCAGCTTTGGGTGAACTATCCCTTTAATTTTTATATTTATGCACGTTGTTCATTTACTTAATATGAAGGCAAAGTAATCACTTTTAAAGCAGGGTTTACTCACTTTAAATAAAGTCAGTTAATTGCATGCTACAGTATTGTTTGTATATAAATACAAGGAATAAGTGCAAGTGAATAAACCACTATAAACTTCTCAATCACTTCACTCCTCAGTGCTTATCTCTGTACTGCACATGGCTACGCTCAGCCTTTAATTGTGTGTAAATGTGTCTGTGTTCATGCTTCCGTAAAAACGTCTTACTATTTAGGGCAGCTCTGTTGGCACAGATGACATAAATATGATCATAATCTTTGAACCCTCACTAAACAAAGACTATTATTAACTCTAGCAAGAATGAGAGTTAACAGACTCAAAGTACGCAATCACAATAAAGCAAAAATAGTTCACAAAACAAGCAAATGCATTTGTTATAAGAGAAAAATTTTACTGTTTAGAGGTATACCTCAAAAAGTGGAGCTTTCACATATATTTCATGCAAGAAACCAGTTTGTCTTCAATTGTAAATGACTTAAGATTGCAGGATTGGTAACCATTTACGTATTAAAATATTAAAATATATGTTAGAAGCAGATGACGTTCACAAGACTCTATTTGATCTCCATTTAATCCAATTAAACCAAGCATCTGAGATTTTAATGCCTTTTTTCACAGTTAAGACTTTAGCTGTGTTTTCTAAATGAAGTTTTGTGTTTGTCCTGTTGTTGGATGACACATGAAACATGACACACATCATGGACATTCACACACGCACACTACATTTGAAGACGAGTCAAAAAATACATTCAGTAATACTAAAACGATTGTTTATTTCTTGATTTCTTAAGACCTTCAGGCTTACGGAAAGAAAAGGGTCTTCGGTCTTAACAAAACTGTGACGATGAAACAAATAGCAAATGGCTAATAAAAGCCACATCTTTGGTTTGAGAGTTTATTTGCTTTTACCATAACTTTCATTTAAGCTTTGAGGCGGAGAGGCATGATGTCTATGAGAAGCAGCTGCGATTGATGGGATGTCTCCTGTCTCACACGGAATGTGCCTTTATGTGTGTGTGTGAGTCGGTGTGACAGGATTTTATAATCCTTGAAATATGTCTCCTCCCTGGCCTTATCGCTTTCATAGGCACGGCTTTCCCAAACCCAGTCCAGTTGTGCTGCTGCTGCTAAATATAGACCCTAGTAGCTCTGTGCAATGACACAATAAGCTATTTTTCACTGATTTGTCCCTTGGAGGTATACAGACGTATCTGGCACGTGAATTCTTTTGTTATTTGTATTTTAAGTAATTCTCTGAATATAAATCTCAGAATGTAAGTAAATCTACTGTATATATTGTAAAATGTGATTAAAATGAATCAGATTAAGCTCATTGTGAAAAGCATTCCTTTTGTAAAGCAAATTTTAAGCAATTGATTTTATTATGGCCTTTTGTGTGCATTGTGAACATTTTAGAAAAAACCTTTATCTATATTTCTATATCAGTGTCTGGACTATTGTCCACCAAACTCTGTTGCATTATCTAGAAACTTCACACGTTCAGAAAACAGTAACTCACAACACTGCCACTGTTTTGGAAAAGAAAGTGGGATATCTTCTAAAATAAGTTGAATAAAGACCGGAAAGCAAAGTCCTGAAGTGGGTATAAGGTAGGCAACCTTTTATCCATTGTCTGAAATCATACAAATGTGCATAAATAGGTTTTAAAATCTATGTCAGGGAATCTTCCTGCTTTCGAAACAAGTTCCACATTTGCACCTATAGGCAGAAAGGTACTCCATAAAAAATCTTTACACAAAGCTTATGATTTGTGTTTTATGTTTATTGAAAACAAAGTGAGTGAAAACCTGTTCTAACTCGGAACTGTTGAGTTGACAATTTGTTTAATTATGCACATATATCATTTACTTAATCATTTTAAGGCAAAAGGTTTACTCTCGTTTTTAAGTAAAGTCAACGGTAACACTTTACAAAAAGGTTCATTAGTTAATACATTTAGTAACATGAACTAATCATGAACAACACTTGTTCAGCATTTATTAATCATAACTGTACATTTACTGATGCATTATTAACATCTATGCATTGTCAAGACTATGCACCTATTATGTCCATGCTTGTTGACATTAGTTAATGCATCGTGAGTTAATGTGAACTTACAATGAACAGCTGTATTTTCATAAACTAATGTTAACTAACATGAACAAATACTGTAGTAAATGTATTGTTCACTGTTTGTTCATGTTAGTAAATGCATTCATTAACATTAACTAATGAAATTATTGTAAAGTGTGACCAGGTCAACTAATATATATATATATATTTTTACAAAGATACAGTTTCAAATTGCATTGTGGGATATTAGATTTTACTTGGACAACTTTTTATTTTGAAATGTTACTTTTTGCACTTTAGTAACTTTGATTGACAGTTTGCTTTTTTCTTATATGAAAAAAATCTAATATTTTTTCATTAATAAACCCTTTGAAGTAATTATTCATTCGTTCATTCATTTTCCTTCGGCTTAGTGCCTTATCTATCAGGGGTCACCACAGCAGAATGAACCGGCATCTATTCCAACATATATTTTACGCAGAGGATACCCTTCCAGCCACAAACCAGTACTGGGAAACATCCATACACGCTCAAATTCACACACACTCATACACTACGGACGATTTAGTTTATTTAATTCCCCTATAGCACATGTCTTTGGACTGTGGGGGAAACCGGAGCACCCGGGGGAAAACCCCGCCAAGAACATGCAAACTCCACACAAAAATGCCAACTGATCCAGCTGGGATTCTGCAAGGCGACAGTGCCCTTATAGTCAATAATTATTTTTTTAGATTTTTATGGGTGGGAAAATTGTGAAAATGTCTCGTCACAATTGTGACAACTGATGTTTTATTGTAACAAATCAAATGTTGTGTAACTACATTACATTACAGTTACATGTGTAACCATTAAAACTTCATGATTTTGGTAACACTTTATTTTGATGGTCCGTTGAATTAATTTACACTGCATCTACATGCCAACTAATTTTCATTAGATTATAAATAGATGTTTGGTTGGGGTTAGGGGTAGAGTTAGCATAAGTTGACGTGTACTTGCAAAGTTTCTCATAGTCAGTTAAATGTCTGTAAATGTCAGTATCAGCAGATATTAAGCAGACAGTCTACTAATACTCAAATGGACCATCAAAATAAAGTGTGACCGTGATTTTTTTTTTTACATTTTAATTTTAACTTTACATTTTTTGGTTGTTGTTGAACAGCAGAAATTGAGCAGTTTCCCCATAAGCGTGTTGGATAAAATGTAAATAATGCATAATGTACTGAAAATTACCATTACATTTTCTCTTAAACATTTACTTTGATTAACAAATTATTTTGATTTTATCAGTTTTGTTTACTGTTTAATTGACTGATTTATATTTCTTACTGATTACTGATACTGATATTACTGATTTTATATAAATAAAGAAGTAACATAACTGCACAACCATGTTTTATTAGCTAAATCTTTAATAAATTACATTTATTTCAAAAATTATTTCAGCAAAAAAAAAAAAAAAACACTTAAAAGAGAAAATAATTCATATGACATCTTCACAATCCTTGATGATGAATTTGTGTCCATCATAATCAGTGTATTTTAGTAAAGCATGGATTCAGGTCAGGTCATGGTCAGGATTTTTCTCTCTTCAGATGATGTGTTTATAAAATACTGTGTGTTAGCGTCTGAAATACATATGAAGTTACAGTGTCTTTTCCATTTGTTTAGGTGAAAAGTATGTCTATGAAGGCCGAAAGTAGCAAAAATGGACAGAATGTATACCTTTACTGTGAATTCAAGGGATCTTCATCTTATAAAAACAATAAAAATCATGAATGAGGGGGCAGAAATCATGATTGGTTGGAAGCAAGTTATGTTTTGAAAGTTTTAGGGCACTATTTTAGTTATAGGGACCCCATAAATTCAGACAAAAATTAAGAGCAAGGTCAAATCAGCACAACAACATTTAGCTGTTTCTTTGTTAGCACAGTTAGCACTGTTGCCTCACATCTAGAAGGTCGCTGGTTCGAGTCCTGGCTGGGCCAGTTGGCATTTCTGTGTGGAGTTTGCATGTTTTCATCGTCTTAGCATGGGTTTCCTTCAGGAGCTCTGGTTTCCCCTACAGTCCAAAGACATGCGCTATAGGTGAATTGAATAAACTAAATTGTCTGTAGTGCATGAGTGTGTGTGTGTGTGTGTGTGTGTGTGTGTGTGTGTGTGTGAATGAGTGTGTATTGGTGTTTCCCAATACTGGGTTGTGGCTGGAAGGGCATCGGCTGTGTAAAACATATGCTGGAATAGTTCATTCTGGTTCATTCTGCTGCGGCGACCTCTGAATAGAGAATAGAGATAGAGAATTAATTAAAACATATGCACGTCAGAGTAAATGGCAGTTCATTCCACTTTGACAACCTCTGATAAAAGAAGGGAATAAGCCAAAGAAAAGTGAGTGAGTGGTTTAAGGCTGTGGTTTGCACATCATTGGATTACAACTAATTAGTATACTGCTCTGGTATATATAGTTATGTATAGGAATAAAATAGATTTTAATCAAATGTATGTCAATAAGTTGACTTGACTTGATCTTTCAGAAAATATTTTTGGTTGTTGTTACTGAGCATTGGATGAGTGGACCCACCATATCATTTTATATGGCCAGTAAGAGCACAGGATTCGCCCCAAATGTGAATTTGTATATTTTGTGTGATCATACTATACAAAATCAATGCAATCAGGGAAGCTTGTGAGCCGAGAACATGCAGAATCGTGTGCAGGTTCAAGATACTAAAATGAAGCGGAAAATATTGAATAAATGATATGGTGCTTTGTGTTAAGTGTTAACCAAGCATTATAATGAAAGAGTATGCTTCTTTTGTATTGTACATTATCTATAAACTACACCTCCCATAATGCTATGCTTGTTTTGTGACTCACCGTCATTAGACAGCACTGTTTCCACAGTAGCATTCGACTAGGATTTATTTTATCTGTCACTTATTAGCTGCTCAAACATACTTGTTGCTTTAAAGTTCTGCTTCTCTCAAATGTGAAAAGCGAAGTTTATTTATAAACTAATTTCGAGAGGATCACGTGCTTATGATTGCTTGCAGCTAGTCCCCCATTATCCAATTTACGATGCACCAATCAGATGATTCCTAAGCCACTATAATACCCTAAGCTCCATACCACAGCCGTCTTCGTTTCGAAGAATCCCCCCTTCCACCCCTACAGCAAGAACGTCACTGGTTCTAGTCCTTACCAAGCCAGCTGACGTTTCTGTGCAGAGTTTACACATTCTGCCCGTGCTCACGTGGGTTTCCTCAGGTTCCCCGGTTTCCTTCCACCGTCCAAAAATATGCAACTTTAGTTAATTGACTAATCCAAATCGGCTCCATAGGCACCACAGACTGGAGGGAGCCCCGGGCTAGAGGATCTTATGAGCTCAGGGTTCTCTCCCGGGACAGCATGCCAAACAAGCTTTATAATCAATCATCAGCTAAGTGTGAAAGTTAGGAGAAGTTAAGTACTTGCGTCTGATAATATCTTTGTTATTTACTTTGATGGAGTAATGTGGATTTCTTAGCCTGAACCAAAAGAAGTCAAATCTATTTTAGCATTATGCAAATATTTGCTTTGATGTGTTATAATTTTTGTGATTGCCAGCAGAGTTGTTTTTGTTGGACGCTGGAGAGTACTCCACCAGCCACTCACCCAGACTACTTATACCATCATGCTTTGCACCAGCACACCTGTCTTAGTTCACCCTCTGATTTAGCCAGCTATAGGACATTAAAAGTTTGATTTATACTTCTGCCTCGAATGTGTGCAGCAAGTCCACCGCAGCCTTCACCATAGCCTGACATGAACCTTGATGCTCACCTCTCAAAAAATGTAACTACACATTGCAGCGACACATAACGCAAGAGCTGCGATTGGTCGGCTTGGTAGTGTGAGCGGGTTCATCACTGCAGTGCTTATCTTGTTAGCTGCACTACAAAGCTTTTTCCTGTTCTTGCCGTTCTTGGATCGTTCTGCATTGTTTATCTTGTTTTTGATTGTTTACCACCTGTCTTGACCTTTTCAGTTTTTCAGATTTTCAGAACACATTTTTGCTGTATTTTAAAACCCCTGCCTTTCACTGCAATTGTCTCCTATAGACTGCATTCAGATCTAACCCCTATCCTCACATGTTCCCTATGCAACAATAATGAAATAAAAATACCATTATTATCAAAATGTTGAGGAGTACTAACATCTATAGTCTTCCAATTATAATCGTCCCTTTGAGGGCAGCCATAATGTTGAAGTAGCCCTTAGTGAAAAAGAGTATGACATCCCTGCTATAACTATTAAATTCAATCAATCTTTTTTATATTTGATACATTTTATACATTTTTACAATGTAGATTGTGTCAAAACAGTTTAATATAGAAGTTCTAGTAAACTGAAATTGTGTTAGTCCAGTTTTCAGAAATGAAGTTCAGCTCAGTGTGGTTTAATTTTCACTGGTGAAAGTCCAAATGCTGAAGAGCAAATCCATCGATGCGCAGTTATAGTAGTCAACATTTGAAGTGGATCAAAAATGTTTTTCAAAATTATCCTTAGACAAAAATGGCATTGTTCAGAAGTTTTAGGGCAACCTCAACTCACCAAAGTATGTTTGAACAGAATGCTTTGCATAATTCATGTAAAATTAATTTGATACAACTCAGTTTTTGTTAGATTTTTTTGTGTAGCAAATAGTAGTATCATGGACAGCTCCCCATTAGTAAGGCCACACAGAATCTGCGAGTGCAGAATTCCGCAGATTTTTAGCTCATCATTGATTCTGTTTATTTACTTGTGTTAATGTGTGTAAATGTTTATTTATTCAGTTTGTAAACTAATTTCAGTAAAAATATTGACTAATCTGAAAATATTCATATGAGTTTAGTCTTTTAGTAGATATATATAATATATAAGTGGATCTAATTGGATTTGCATTGTAAACATTAAATAAAAGTTAAAAAGATATTACTTTTTATTTCATATATTAGGGTTTTAGTTCCAATACTCCCAAAATTATTTCACATATATCCGCAGATTATTAACAAAATTCTGTGCAGAAATGGCAGAAAATGTCCACAGATTTCGTCCGGCCCTACCCATTAGTCACCTTGCGTGTGTATATAAAAAAGAGAGAAATAAAACAATGTCAAGCAGCACATTAAGGCTTTGTGTCATCTATGCATGCACATCTCTGTAACTGTGAGCCCACTCTTTAGACATCAGCATAGACATATCAAACAATTCTATGTTTATCCCAAACATGTCTTGGATAGTTTCCCATCATAAGCACGCTCACTCGGGGATCTGAAGCCGGCGCCTGGACTACTGCAAAGGGTTAAATATAGAGACACATTTCAGCCAGATATCTCAGGCTACAATTATGAGGAACGCAAATCAGAATTGGCAATAGAGTTAGCCACTGTGTAAGCCACTGCTGCAAATTACTGTAATTGAAGGGGGTAATATTAGTATGATTGTGTCACTTAGATGACATATGCGCCTTTATATACACATGTACAGGGGCGACCCCAAAATATCATCAACATATCTATAAATATTTATATCTTTCCATCAATTATTTTTAATCTCACACAAGGTTTTTTTGGTGAATTGCAGGGATATACACACACATTTTTTGCACTTTGCATTTGGCCTGTCTGACTTCTGAAGATTTTCATGAATTTGTATATTCTGTGTTTAACTTTTTGATTAAGGGTCAATTTTCTCTCTTTGGAATCTGATTCTTTGGGCTAGAATCGGTAATCATAAAGAAATGGCCTCTATCAAAAATATCAGAAAACAACTATAAGGCTGACTGAGAGACAGCCACATAATGTGCTTTTCACATTTATTGTGTATTAAACAGTGGCCCAGATAATGAAATATTTAGATTTTCCTTAAAGTATATGGGCTTTGTTGTTTATTTGAGTTAGAGAAGTTTATATTATTAATAAATAGAAACAAAATTAATTATATAATTAAAACAGATAGAACATACACTGCCACTCTAGATAATGACATTAAAACAGACAGTGACTGTCTATTCTGTATTGATTTAAATGATTAGCCTGTTAGCTAAGAGGTTGAAATGACACAGAACCTAATGTATTATTTTTGAAGATATTATGCTTGATAAAAAATAACCTGATCAATATTTTGAAGACTTATTTAATACACAAATGTTTTGCCATCAATGAAATCCATACTGCAGTGTTTTGTTTACAATCCAACCCTATTAATACATTTCAATCGACCAACCAACCAATCAATCGATCAATCAATCAATCAATCAATCCATCAATCAATCAACCAATCAATCAACTTACACACCTAAATAAATAAAATACTAATTTAAATACTATTTATACTAATACTTAAAACTAATAAATACTAATACTCCTCCACACATATCACCCGATATCTAAGTGACCTCTTAAAAAGAAATATGAATTTAAAAAAAGATTTTTTTTTGTATGGCAAAAGATTAGCTTTATTATATTTTGATTTAGCTTTATAAACATTTTGCTTTATTCTTTAACATATATATTTTTTGATTGTATATTCCATATGTATATTTTAAGTACTTTTAATTGTAAGACGCCAGCATGATAAAAACATTTACTGTATACAGTTATAGTATGTGTGTAGGATCTCTTGTAATATTACTAAACACCTCTGATAATAAACTGTCAATCCCAAAAGATGTTTGTCACCCTCACGTGGCTAAACCAAGAAAAGCAACCAGTTCAAGGAAATAACATGGCAAAATAAACGATGTTGATGACACAATAAAGAAGAGAATAAAGGAAACAGATATTCTTTAGACAGATAACTTTAAAATGATCACATACATGCGAGACTGACTGGAAACTAATTAAACTAAACAACGTTCGCTGTGTTTTTAAATCAGGTTTTACAACAAATGTGCTTTATTTCTTGTTTTCTTAAAAAGTGGTTTGCGTCGTCACATGATTTTTAATCTAAGATAAGGTAGTTTCGTACAGTAATGAGGGTAAAGATAAGCAGATTCATATTCAGACAGCTCCTTTCTCGAAATGATTTGTTCTGTTAATTATGTGAATAGCACAAAGTTTAGCCTATTTCATCCAATAAGTCTGTCATTCATTCATTCATTTTCTTTTCGGCTTAGTCCCTTTATTAATCCGGGGTCGCCACAGCGGAATGAACCACCAACTTATCCGGCATTTGTTTTACGCAGCGGATGCCCTTCCAGCCACAACCCATCTCTGGGAAACACATCCATACATTCTCATTCGCACACATACACTATGGACAATTTAGCCTACCCAATTCACCTGTACCGCATGTCTTTGGACTGTGGGGGAAACCGGAGCACCAGGAGGAAACCAACGCAACCACGGGGAGAACATGCAAACTCCACACAGAAATGCCAACTGGCCCAGCCGGGGATCGAACCAGCGACCTTCTTGCTGTGAGGCGAACGTGCTACTCACGTGCCACCGTGGCGCCCCCAATAAGTCTGTCCTTGATTCGAATTACTGGTGATCAGTGACAATATAACTCTACGCCTTGAATCGTTGTTATAAATCTGCACACTTTATTAAATTATATTGATGGGCGTCACGGTGACGCAGTGGATAGCACAATCGCCTCAAAGCAAGAAGGTTCAAGCCCAGGTCAGTTGGCATTTCTGTGTGAAGTTTGTTCTCCCCGTGTTCGCGTGGGTGTCCTCTGGGTTCTCCGGTTTCCCCACACGTTCAAAGACGTGCTTATAGGTGAATTAAGCTAAATTGTCTGTAGTGTATGTATGTGAATGAGTGTGTATGGATGTTTACCAGTGATGGGTTGCAGCTGGAAGGGCATCTGCTGCGTAAAACATATGGTGGATAAGTTGGTGGTTCATTCTGCTGTGGCAACCACAAATTAATAAGGGGACTAAGCCGAAAATAAAATAAATTAATGAGTAAATACAATAAAAGTACAATGAAAATTTAACATTAAAACTCGGATGATAAGAACACAAGTGTCAATAAAACTGCGTTTTGTACTATATCAAAAGCAAGTCTAAATAAATAGGCTTTAAGTTTTGCTTTAAACAGTGCCACATTTGTGATGATGCACATTCTAAAAGGAGGGTATTCCACAGTTTTGGACCTGCCACTGCAAAAGAACAATCACCCTATTGTTTACCTGGACGGGGGGACCTCCAGCAACAACTGGCCTGCTGATCATAGGGCCCTGTAAGGTGTATGAATGGCTTATGTAATCACCAAATCCATGTTTCAGCTGAAAGATATTATTGTTACCTACTTTTATTTTTTATATAAATAAACTCTAAATAATATTCTAAAAAGTAATACTGTAATATTTATTTTAAACTATATTTTTGTTACATTTCATAAGAAGCATCATTTATTTGACTTACTTGTTGGCCAGTTGTAGTAAATATCCATCTATTATCTTTTTTTCCCTCTCCAGAAATGATAATATTTACAATAAATAGATATCTCTCACTATGTACCACAGCAACATTAATACAGGCCTATAAAATGGTGTAGATGCGGCTGAGTAATTGGCAATTCATTCCGCTGTGGCGGCCCCTGATAAATCAGACTAACTGGAGGATAGTGAGTGAATAGTGTAGAATGTTTTATAATGACAATTTACTGAATTTTGTGTCCATTTAATTCATTCATTCATTTTCCTTCAGCTTAGTTTCAAAAGACACCACAGTGGAATGAACCGCCAACTAATACAGCATATGTTTCACGCAGCAGATGCCCTTCCAGCCACAACCCAGTACTGAGAAACATCCATACTCATACACTTTGGCCAATTTAGTTTATTCAATTCACCTACAGCGCATGTGTTTGGACTATGAGGGAAACCAGAGCACCCGGAGGAAACCCACACCAACATGGGGAGAACATACAAACTCCACACAGAAACACCAACTCACCCAGCCAGGACTCGAACCAGCGATCTTCTTGTTGTAAGGCGCCAGTGCTAACCACTAAGCCACCGTGTCGCCCATGTCCATTTTATTTAACATACGATTTGTCATCTTTATTTACATATTTATCTTTCAAAAAGTTACTTTCATTGGTAATTAGTTATTTTTATAAGGATGTTTACTTACCCAGTTACTATTTGTGAGAAGTAATTAATAACTATATTGAGTAATATTGAATTAATTACTTTAAGTAGCATGTCCAATATTCCTTATCAGACTTTATTTATTCATTTATTTATTATGTAACACATTACCTCCAGTTACCTGGAACCGAAGCAGAAACAGAGCTGATGATGCTTAAATTGAGACTCTTGGTGTCCATAATAGATCAACGTGGTAGATAATAGTGCGTGCAGATCCTCTCTCAAATACTGTTGTCCCTGGTTGGTGAGATTACAAGTGAGCAAAGATTAAGCAAATGAAGGCTGAAGCAGTCGCTCAAAATAGCTTCTAGTCTCCACTGCCAGGATACGGTGAACAGCATATGACAGCGCTTTTGCGTGACAAAAATGTTCACGTTAATTTATCATCCTGTTCAAAATGAGGAACACAGTGAGTATTTGACCACCTTTACTTCTGTGTGTGGAGTTGATTTAGAATTGTTGAAATGTTTGTTTGAAATGTTTTGGTATTACTGGACATATCTTTCTCGGCTAATGCTACTGTGTATTCAAGACACTAAAGGACTTTAGTTGAGAAAAGAAATGTAATGTACTTTCAAACTATGCCATAGACACAGTACTTTTCAGTTTTTAAATTAATATATCTTAATATAGTATCTTTTAAAGAATACCTTTCCACATAAATTTAACAGAGACTGTTTAGCTTTGTATCCAATCATCATTATTATGTTAAATTGATTGAAAACTTTTTCTGTATTAAAGAAAATGTATTTAAAAAAAACTAATTCTAATAAAAAACATTTATTCCTTACTATTCACAGCATGTGGTCTGAAAGCAGTGATGATGTAGAGGAATTAATTAGATTACCTGGCTGACAATTTGAACGCGTCTCTGCCTGGAACAATTTTAGTGATGGTTTAAGCCAGGCCTGTTCAACAGTAAACAACATCTGCCATTAACAAGGATGCAAAGTTTGTGACTTGAAAAATGTTATTCATAAAGACACTTTTATACAACATATTACAAAAGTGAGTTAACTGGTGATTGTGTAAATGTGGTAAAAAGATATATAATCAGTACTGTAAGCTTATTGGTTGAAAACATTCACCAGCTTTATTTTGAAAAATGTCATTCATTTAGTTCAACTGGGAAGATCAAGTCTGGGATGATGGTGAGTCTGCATAGAATATAATTACAAGCATATAAAAAATACAAAAACAGAGTAAAAATAAAAGTTAAATTAACAGTGCTTTATGGTTTTCTAGGGAATGTAACAATAATGAAGTACAGAAATGCAACAATCAAACATAAAATAACATGGCCATCATTGTGTAAACTATATATATATATATATATATATATATATATATATATATATATATATACATATAATTTTTACAGAATAATATTTAACAGAATCCTGCAATGTGATTATTGCAGATACACACACTGCAATATTGATGCTCGAGCAATATATTGTTTAGCCCTACATATATATGTATATTCATTTTAATTCATTCATTTTCTTTTCGGCTTAGTCCCTTTATTAATCTGGGGTTGCCACAGCAGAATGAACCGCCAACTTATCCAGCATTTGTTTTACGCAGCGGATGCCCTTCCAGCTGCAACCTATCTCTGGGAAACATCCATACACACTCATTTACACTCATACACTATGGACAATTTAGCCTACCCAATTCTCTTACTGTATACCACATGTCTTTGGACTTGTGGGGGAAACCGAAGCACCTGAAGGAAACCCACGCAACCACAGTGAGAACATGCAAACTCCACACAGAAATGGCAACTGTGGTAGCATAATACATTCTTAGATATCAGCATATTTTGTGTTTTTGACTAAGCGCTGTAGTTTTAAATATAAAATATATTTTCCTCCTACATATAAATGCATGTTTAAACATGCATCTCAATCATTAGTCAGGTAACTGATCAGGGAGGTTGACATTTTATGGGCTACAATGCTCCCTAAATGAAAGTTCTGATGTGTAAAACCTAAATCACGTAAAACAACTCACTGAACATAATGACACTCATTGCACTCAATAGGCATTTTCATTCAAATAAATATTAATTTATTATTCATTTAAACGTTCATGGGTTGAAGATGCCAGTAATGTGGAAGTCAGGCTTAATTGTAACAAAGCTTATGTGTTTCAAAATCGAAACACACTAGTTTAAACTGCCCCTAAAACAGTTTTAAAACCAAAATGCACTAAATAAAACCTGATGAAAATGACCTCCTGCTTTCACAGGTTT
>CAIGQQ010040405.1:2544626-2554821 GCA_903798035.1 Danio albolineatus | reverse complement strand
AGAGAGAGAGAGAGAGAGAGAGAGATAGAGAGAGAGAGAGATTGTATTAGTTTTATGTAATCCAGGTTGCCTAAGTAGAGAAGGAGGCGTTTCAAGTGCAACAATTAACACTGATCAAATTCAAGGAGGGGTTTTAGTCCTCTAGAGTCTAGGGGTTTGTTCTTCGTATGCGGATTATTCAGCATTTGTTTATTGACGATTTGGACGTCCAGAATAGTTTCATTCTTCAAAATTCATCCAGGAGTTGTTGTCATAGCAACAAGTCTGTACACTCAACCCTGCTCGGCAGCAGTTTATCTCATGTAAACAGGATTAGATTGTGTCATTTTGAGCGAGGTGATACTGAAAGTATGAACCAACTGCTGATATTTTCTTACAAGAGTACTGTATTAAATTGGGGAAAAGAACACTATTCTAAAATTATAGTTTTTAATTTATTCTTATTATTTTAAATTTAAACTGTTATTTAGTTTACAAATGGGCACAGGGCAGTATCTTTTTAAGGAGTATTGTAATTTTAGCAAATACTAAATTGACACCAACCCAAAAAAGGAACCATCCCAACTTTTTTTCTGCTGTTTTTTGAGAGTGTACTATAATAGACATGGCCAATATTCTTAGAGAATTCATATATTTATTATTTGTGATGGGGTGATTACAAGATTTACAGTCATTACAGAATCATACACATGAAGCCTTGACAACTAATATGTCAAAATCTGTTTTTGAAGCAAAATTAATTTAAATAGTCAGTTATGTCTTAATTTTAGGGTTAGATTAGGAAACTTTAATAGTGTCATACAGAAAATACAATTTAAAGGTAAAGCTAAATAAACAGCTAAAATCATACTCATTGAAAAATCATTGACATAAAATGTAAAGCCTCTACAAATAGCCTACAACAAATGTGCAAAGTTAGTGCATTTCATTTTACAATAATTGTTCATTTACTAGTAATTTGATAATAATAATAATAATTCATTTTATTTGTAGTTGACGCCTTTAGACACCCAAGGTCGCCTTACGACAAGCATCGACAGCCAAAACAGAAACGAATTAAAACAATAAAATAAAACATTGCTGAACAAGCATTTTAAGTGTATCTACATACATACATTCATACATACACATACATATATTAAAAGAAAGCCTGCTTAAAAAGATGGGTCTTTAGGCGAGATTTAAAAATGTGAAGACTATCACTGCTCCTTAGGTCCAGAGGAAGAGCGTTCCATAGCCGAGGAGCCATAGAGCTAAAGGATCTGTCTCCCATTGTGCTTTATCGAGTGCGAGGTGGTACCAGGGAGAAAGAGTTGGCTGATCGAAGGGTGCAAGAAGGGGTATAGATATGAAGAAGTTCGGTGAGATAGAGAGGAGCAAGATTATGAATTGCCTGGAAAGTTAAAAGTAGTATTTTAAAATCACGAAACTTTACGAAACTTTAAGCCAGTGAAGCTGATAGAGAAGTGGTGTGACGTGCTTATGAGATGAAGTCCTAGTGATGACATGAGCTGCATGGTTCTGAACTAGCTGAAGTTTATGGAGAAGTTTAGAAGGAAGCCCAGAGAGAAGTGCATTACAGTGGTCAAGACGTGAAGTAACTAATGCATGGATGAGAATTGATGTGTTATTGGTTGTGAGAGGAGGGCGGAGACGAGTGATATTACGCAGATGGAAGTATGCAGCACGCGTAATATTATTGATGTGACCTTCAAATGAAAGTGTGCTATCCAGGATGACGCCCAAACTCTTTACCTGTACAGAGGGAAGAATTGTACTATTGTCAATGTCTATTGTGAAATTGTCAGCTTTATTTAAAACACTTTTAGTCCCGATGAGAAGGGCTTCATAACCTTTTCTCACGAGTCACGACTGATAATTGATTTCAAGGACCGATAGATCTGTTCTTTACAACAATCACATGCAGTGACCTCAAATCAGTTTATCCAGATATTTTTATCTGTTTCACAACATTTTTGAATAACAGAAGAGTAGTTAGCCAGTTATCGAGATTAAAAGATTCAGGAACTGCTGAATCATCTTAGATCTTTAAATAAGGTTCAAAGAAAAGTCCAATAAATAAAAAAATAATAATTATGGTCCCACTTTATTTTCATGGTCCATTTGTTGAATTTAAGTTACATTGCAACGACATGTCAACTAATTCTCATTAGATTATAAGTAGACTTTTAGGTTGGGGTTAGGGTTGAGGTTAGGGTTAGGATTAGAGTAAGTTAACAAGTACTTGCAAAGTTTCTTATAGTCAGTTACGTATCTGTTTAGCAGCAGTATCAACAGATATTATGCAGACAGTTTTCTAATACTCAAATGGACCATCAAAATAAAGTGTGACCAAAATTATTATGATGGAGCAGTATAGACTACCTATCAATATACTGGGGCATAAGGACCCACACAGGCCGCAGGTTGAGCACCCCGCTGGTCCTACTTACACCACTTTAGGCAGCAACCGAGCTTTCACATGTAGTCTCCCATCCAGGTACTGACAGAGTGCAGCCCTGCTTAGCTTCAGCGCGTGACCATGTGGGAGTTGCAGAGAGCTATCTGTCGGATATAGCCCATTTGGTCATTATATAATGTTTTATTAATACATGTTTACATTTCCAATGCACATTTCAAGTATGCCTCGCCATTTTCATTAAAGCCTGTCTTCTTCAGTGAAAATATCACTGCGTTGACTGAGATATGAGTTAGCCTAATATCTTTCACCATGTTTTTGTAATTGACGAGTTCTCGAGTTTTGGTTGTGTAACAATTGTTAATACAAACACAGTCATTTCAATAGATTTTCAATAGATGTTTTTACATTATGACAGGTGGATGGGCTTCCTACAATGATACTATGCTCTGGCATATTGGTGGCTGCTGGTAGAGAATCCTTCAAAAAAAGAAACTATGATGTCCAGAAGTCACCTCCAACAAAGTGGCTACAAGCTAAAAGATCTGGACGGCGACGTCTAATTACCAGTAAGTTCATTAGGTATATATTTACAGGGCTCAACTACTATAATAATGAGAACAATAAAAATGTATGTATATTCAATATTCATCTGCATTCATTAGACATTCTTTAGGAATTCTTGATAAATCCCTGTTAAAGATTTTTAAAACATGTTTGATATGTTACAAGACGTATGATAATCTCTGTCTGAGACTGCCTTAAAGCAAGTGCTGAGGCATTCATATCTACTGTAATACCTACAGTGACCTACATCTTCAATATGGATTATACTGTAGCTTGCTTTCTCTAATCTGTGTCTGTGTATGCTCTTTCTTTTTCCTCTTGCAATGATGTCCGGATTCGAATACACAACTTTCTACATCTATCAACACTCTTCATATATCATCAACATTCTACAGGAAAAAAGAAATCTACCAGCACCAGATCGTGTCCCTTCTCTCCATCTTCAGAACACTACATTGTGAATCAAATTCACAACTGTATGCCAGGAAGTATGTGTGATTTCCCAAGCAACCCCAACGGCTCTGTGGAAGTAGAGCTTGGACAGCATCTTGAGTCAGTTGCAGAAACAGAAATAATCCCCAGTCTGGATGGTGAGAGAGAGGACGACACACTCATGCCCTCTGATGATGACATTGAGAAATCCTTCCGGGTCAATCAAGATGGAAGTATGACAGTAGAAATGAAGGTACGCCTCACTATCAAAGAGGAGGAAACAATTCATTGGACCACCACAGTCAGTCGTTCCAATGTGCACAGTCAATTTAAAGCAGATATTGATTCCTGTCCTGACCTGGAAGCTACCTTACCTGACAACATACACTCTCAAAATGATACTGGCTCCATAAAGGTCAGTGACCTTCACAACTACAGCCATTCCTGGAATGAGGTACATGAACAGCCTGAGATTAATGGGTGTGCAGCAAGTATGGAGTTAGGACAACAATCTTCACCTCTTCCACACTATCACAAACAAGGATCCATCGAGAGCATCAAAACTTCTAGTGATACAGAATATAACCATTCATACTCGCACATGGAAAATACAGACAATGGAGAGGTTAATCATGAAGACTCTATAGTACAACATTTTAACCACCCAATACCCAAGCCTCGATGCATTGTGCCCTCTGAAATGAACACTGCTACAAAGTTGCAGACCAGCAACTACAGATCTTCAGAAATTCTCCAGTACCAAGACAATCAGAGGAAGGTTCAAGAGACGGTGCTAATCTATGAAAATCAGACTTGTCAAGTGAACCTCTCGAGTAATATGCAACTTGGTTTCCAAGGCACTGCCAGTTCTCCTTATGGTTCTCCCCATGGCTATAGAGAATCTCCTGATGACATTTTTCCAGCAGCCTTATCATCCATGAAATGCCAGTCACCTGGAAAACGAGATGTACACTCCCCTATCTCCAAACCTTATACTTCCACTTACAAAACAAGCACCACCTCAACAAAAACAGCCCGTGTGTTAGTAACACAAGCTCCTGCATCATCAAATGCCTCTGAGTCGACAGGAGTTCCTATTCATGGTACAACCACAAAGAGGAAACCAGTGAGAGTAATAGTAAAAAAGAATTACTTGTTCAAATCTACCAATACAGAAAAAGTGCAAAAGGATTATAAAGCTGACATTCTAAAGGAAATAAAGAAAATACGAGCTGACATATTAAGCCAGAAAGGAACTACCATAAAACCACGAAAGCATTTCAGAGCAAAGGCTGCCCAAAAACTATTGAAGAAGAGAAGTAATACTGTGAATGGAAGCTCACCTCAAAAGCCTCAAACCGAGCAGTTAGAGCGTGTTCAACGGAAAACAGATGACACAAGCCTATTACAGGTTGAAAACGAGCAAAATGATAACCAGGTACAAACTGATAGTTGCACTTTGCCAAAGAACAATTTGCCTAATACATCACTCAGCAAAGGCACACTGAGACAGAAAACATCAGAATACGTTGAGCTCTGGCTACAAAAAAGTGAACCTCAACCAATCTGTCCAGTGCAGTCCTCTTTAGAAACTATTCCCAAATATAACACAATGGTAAAGGCATCATTGTTCAATCATAAATCAGTCGATACGGTACAACCATCAACAAAAGAAACACTTGATGAGAAAAATACCCATCTATGTTCACCAAGAACCAAAAAGTCACCACTTATAGACCAAGAACAAATAAACAGTGATCATGCAACAAGCAAAAATCTGCATACTTCGAAAGAAAGTACCACCAACTCATATGAGTCTAAAAAGAGAAAGTCTTCAGACAATACAGAGCCTTCAACAGAACTGATCGATTTTCAAGCACAAAAGTGTTACACAGTTAAAATGGCTGTAAGGCCTGACATGAAGCCAGTACTTGATCAACTTTGCAATTCCATTCGATCACTTCATGATGTTGTTCAACACAAGCGGTCATTATGTTTGAAAACACCTAAAACACCAGATTTTTTTTCACATTTGGAAGCTACATTTAGCTCTTCCTCCAGGCTACTCCTTGCCTTTCTTTCTGTCATGACATTAAAGGATGGCTTAAGCAATTTAAATGTCTGTTGTCAGAGTGAGACCAGCGCAAGCTGTTCTGAGGCTATTCTCATGCTGCAGTCCCTAAAGGAAGTGGCACTTATAGAAGACACAGAGCATCTAAAGATAAGTCTGTCTGACCTCCACAAATCAGCATCTGTTCAGCTACTACAAAGCTGGAATGGCTTTCAGTTATTGAGCAAGAAATCAGTGAGGAGCATTGCCACATCAGACACCGCTGGGAGTGAGTACCATCAAAGTTCAGAGGATGAAGAACATGACATACAAGTGCTGATGGAGCAGTTAGGTGTTCCTGAGAGGGTCAGGGAGGAGCTGGCCACTGTCAACTATGTACATGAGTACCTGATATCCAATCAGATGGAAGGCACTGACAAAATTAGTAGTTCACTCCCAGAGGTGAAAATGGCTGAATTTCCCCAGAAAGAGAAAATGGCTAGTTTTGCATTGGAAGATTATGTGAACGTTTACGTTAATTCAGTTATTGATAAAGCTATAAATGCACATCTTGAAAATAGTGACGGTTCACAGGTTTTCCTGTCAGACTCACTTGTAATGCCTGAAATGGACAATCTTGGGATCACTGAGGATGTGAGAAATGAAAACCTTTACAATATAATGAGAACTTTTCAGGACAATGCGACTCCTGACTCCGATATCTGTGAGGACAAATCATCCAGTGAATCGAACTTTGTGTCAGAAATGTACAAAGAGTTAGTATTAAAGGAAATAGAAGAGCAAGGGTTGGAAGAACTAAGAGACAATGGACAAGAAGAATCAACTGTATGGAAACATCAGAAAATGGAAGATGAGACAGGAGGTGAAAGACACAGAGATTTCAATGAACAACTAGATAGATGGGAAGATGAAACAGAGAATTCTAAATCTCTAAAGACAGAATTGAAAAATGAAGAGGTCTTTGGAAAAGTGGTCAATCAAATAGAAAACAACAGAGATACTGTTCAAGAGGAGGGGACTAAATTATCAAAGTCTCTCATCTATAGAGAAAAACTAAATTTCTCTATGGAGGAAATGATCGCCCAAGTGGATGAGAATGAGAGATATGACGATGGCTTTCATGAGGAAAGGTCCTTGGATAAAGAAAGAAATTTTACTGTGCAAAGTCCTGAGGGAGGTGATGATGTACAACAAATATGTTCAAATGAGAAAACATCAGGACATTGGCAAAATGAGTTTCAGGCCATTCGAATGGAAGATCTGAGGACGGGTAAAGAGATTTCTTTACCTGCGGTGCAAACTGTTGCATTTTTTGATGATACTGAATCAAATATAGAAGTGGATGAAAAGCACCATTCAATGATACACAAAGATTCTTCTATAGAAAGTAGGGTGCATTCTGAGGATGAAGATGTAATTCTAGAAGCACCAGAGTGTTACACCATCTATCAAGAAAGCTTTGAGGAGGTTCCAGAGGAAGCCTTTAAGTATGAAGAAAATGAAATACATTTTAATGATGAAGAAGACCTGGGACCTCTAGAAGAACAGGGAAAATCAGTTGAAAGGATATCTTATAATACAGAACAGATATTTGGGAAAAAGACCTTGGACCACCTAAATGGAACAAATCTTGAGGCACCAAATGTTACCAAAACCACAGACAGTGAATTGATGGATACTGTTTCGTCATCATTAGCATTCAGCTATGATTCCAAAAGCAATGCTTTGGTGAGAGACTCAGAGGCAAAATTGCAAACCAGCAGAGTGAAATCAATCAGAGACATGTTTCTTGCTAAGAGCAATACAGATATTCGGCATGAACAAACTCGGCTGAGCAGCCCTAATTTGTCAGATTACCAACTTGAATCTTCAGACAGTAAAGAACACCAGTCACCAAACTCAGAAATACTGAGAGAAGAGAAAGGTCCCTGCCGACTGTCCATTGCCAAGGGTTATGTAAGAAGAACTATTGAGCAGCTTTATGGAAAAGGCTCTAAAGGATCTAGTTCTGATGAGAAAAGATCTCTCACAGCTGACAAAATCAAGAAAAGAGAAGGTCTTAGAAATACAAATGCCCCCAGTCTGTCCTCGATCCAAGAGGATCACACGAACGCTACACCAGATTTATTATATTTCAATCCCACATGCTCAGTAGATGGTTTCAAACCAAATCAGCAATCCCACTGTATCTCACTGAATGCCAGGGTTGGTTCCAAGGATGCTGTCCTAATTGATAAAGGTCGCTGGTTACTTAGGGAAAATCAAATGAGTCCTAAATGCTGTCCAAAGACTGGTGACACTCCCAAGCATGTAAAGGAGAAGGATGTGTCAGCCAAGTTTGAGCAAGATTCTGGGAAAGAGGATATTCCATATTCCTTTTTTGGCCATTCTCCTATGATGCCTAACGAGGAGACAGATCAAGAGGAAATTACACAGTGTCCAGGAAAGACATTCACCTATTTTCACCTTCCAAATGCCAATGATTCTGAGGTACAGCCAGATGAGCGAAAAACTGACACTCCAAAGAAGAAAATAGAGAACAAGGTGTCTCCTTTAACAGAACCTTCTAAATCTGGGACCAACAAACACAGCATTGCAACTGTTTTCACACCAGCGGATATTAAAAAAGCAGCTAATAAGGTTCATCCAATGACAGAAACTACACCTCCAGTAGTTACCCAACCAACCAAAAAGCAAAGCACAGAGGTTGCAAGGCACTCTGCAGAACCTGATGCATTAGAGATTCTATACGTTTTTTGTGGACAACACTGCCCAATTCTCTAAACTTGGTCCAAATTGAGACTTAACTTTTTACACAACTTAAAAATTGAAATCTGCATGAGCCCTCACAACAGCATTGGCCGAGCAACTAGCAGAACTGATGAAGGTGTGGTTTACACAAAACACTTTCATTGTCTTTGATGATTGTGAGAGACAGTGTCATGGAATGGACCAACATTCAGTGTCTTAAGATTTTTAAATATTTAAAAGTTTGAATTTTGACACATGATTTTAAAACCACTTCTAGTAGGGCTGTCATTGTACGCAGAAATCACAGTTTGGTACTGTATGTACCTTGGTTTTAGGGTCACCTTGGTTTTGGGGTCATTTGAATTCATTACAGCGTAAGTACAACAGGAATAGAAAACAATTGCCTAGTGCTTGCAGTGGGACAACTCATGTTCAATCACTGCTCTTGTGTGTGTATAGAGAAGAGACTCAGACTGGCTTATGTGCACACGAGATGGGACAATGTTTTATATTGTAAATGTGTTTTATGGAGGTTGGTTACCATCATATGTCTGTATCATTTGAAGCACATTGCAAATGAGCATTACACTTTTTAGACACTGTGTCAGAATTTAAATTTATACACGCAGAACTGCTCATTAATATCAGGTCCAATGCAGTGGACCAATCAGAAGAACATACAGGCAGGGCAAGAGTTCTGTGTATCTGTTTACAGTAGCAAGTTGGCATGACAAGTATTGTATTGTATTTGACAACAACCTGGCAGAACAATTCCTGAGCACTCCATCTCATATTTTCAAATGCAAAGACTGCATGTTCTGCATTAATGTTCAGTCTGATTTTGTTGCATTGCTGTGTTTTGTTTTGTTTTTTCCAGTGATTAACATATTTGGACTGACTGTATAACCAAATCGTGACGGTTTGGAATGAGTACTGTTTCACCCTTATTGTTTAGTGCAAGGTAAACAAGAAAAACTCTTTGAAAGCAGTAATGGACCTTAAAACACATTTTATATGGACCTAAGGGATCTGCCCGTACGTTTTTGTGGTTTGGTTAATAGAAAATAAAAAATGTCAATAAAATAGCAAGATGTGAAATGTATGGTATCAATGTAAGGACATAACATACCTGTGAGTGAATGACTTAACAGAGGTCATATGGTATCTGTGTCATGAGGGGGGCCTGGACCAGGTCTGGAGCTTCTGTTGGAGATGATTTTGGATGTAGTTCCAACTTCTTAGAGGATATATCCAGTGCAGAGGGACTCGGCATGCAGGATGTCTGAAGAAAGTCAAAACCTTTTGACAACATAATCAGTCACAGACAACATTGAGTAGGAGGCCTGACACAGATGTGTTTGTGAAGGCGATGGCGTCATTTGTGGAAATGGCTTATCATCTGTTTGTTCAGCAGCACATAGGTATCGTTCTCACCTGGTCCTTCCCACCTTTATATAGGCCCTGTAGTTCTGCTAATCTCAGATGGGATATCCCAGTCTGCCCACCACTTTTGAAGGACAAGAGGAGTTTCCTCTGGAGCCCAATGCAGGACTGGAGGAATCAACAGCTAATGTGGCCTTAATTTTCAAGAGCAATCTTTGAGGGAAAACCAAACAGAAGCTCCAGGCATGGTTCTCTTTCTTTTTCTTCTGTTGTCACTCCTCATTTACTTCCACGCTCCTCTGTGAGACTCAAGACTGGCTCCCATGGCTCTTGGGCATGCCCCTGTTGTGACAATCTGTCTTTTGGTCATAGTATAGAATATATATTCATGCCAACCCGTGTGATTAATTTTTGCTCAGCAGTTTTTGTGTTGTGTGTGATCACATGATGTGAAATGGTGATAATACATTCATTTTAAACAAATATAAATGATTGTTTTCTGGGTTTGTACATGTTTGCTGGATTTATATATATATATATATATATATATATATATATATATATATATATAT
>CAIGQQ010040405.1:2523816-2544616 GCA_903798035.1 Danio albolineatus | reverse complement strand
TATATATATATATATATATATATATATATATATATATATATATATATATATAAAGCTAAAAAAAATCAACTGTTTAACTATATGGAAGTTATAAAATGAGCCTTTTTTTAAACTCTCTATTTGTGAATTAGTTTTTATTTTCTCAGAAGCTTTATGAATAGGTTTTAAGAAAAAAAAAAACTTGACTGCTATTTAACAGAACTCTCAGTTGTGTTTTGTGAATATAGACCCTCATCACTGTTTTTCATAAAATAAATGGTTGTACTAGCATGGTATAGCCACAACTAAAATGTACTTTCAATAAATTTTATAAGTATCTTAATTAATTATACAATGGACTGAATGGTGGCTAAGTGGTTAGCACAGTTACCTCACAGCAAGAAGGCCACTGGTTCAAGGCAGGCTGGACCAGGAGGAATTTCTGTGTTGAGAATGTATGCTCCCCCAGTATTCATTTGGGTTTGTATGTGTCAAATGACAGAAAATGACTGTTAGGCTAATGTGGACCCTCAGGGAGAGCCAGAATAAAAAATATTTTCAGTATTTAGGGTCTCATGGTCTGCTATCTATTAAAAGTAAAGTGAACACATGCTTAAAATTTAATTTGTATGACATAGCATCTTCTCAGTTATAGCCTTGTTAGATTGAAAAGACATTTCCACAGTGCTTAAAAATCTTTAATTAGCTTTGTTGCAATGTATCTACTAAATATAAACCTATGAGTTTACGGACAGATTGTGTCCTATGGATGCAACATGGGGCTTTTAATGAATATATGAATGAACACTACCGGTCAAAAGTGACGTCACTTTTATTTAGTTTTTTTTTTTTAAGAAAATTATTCTGTTCATCAAGGCGGCATTTATTAAATGTAAAAAAAGTTTAAGTTTTATTACTATTTTAAATAACTGCTTTCTTATTGAATATAGTTTCAAATAAAATTATTATTCCAGTCATTATTGCTTTTATATTACTGTTAATAATGATATTATTATTAATAATAATAACAACAATAATAATTTATATTAGAGTGATTACTGAAGGATCATGTGACTGAAGACTGGAGTGATAAAGCTGAAAATTCATCTTTTAAAATTGCTGGAATAAATTATTAAAATAAATGATAAACTATGTTTGAACAGGGCGCCGCGGTGGTGTAGTGAGTAGCACGTTCACCTCACAGCAAGAAGGTCGCTGGTTTGAGAATCGGCTGGGTCAGTTGGCATTTCTGTGTGGAGTTTGCATGTTCTCCCCGTGGTTGCGTGGGTTTCCTCCGGGTGTTCCGGTTTCCCCCACAGTCCAAAGACATGTGGTATAGGTGAATTGGGTAGGCTAAATTGTCCGTAGTGTATGAGTGAGAATGAGTGTGTATGGATGTTTCCCAGAGATGGGTTGCAGCTGGAAGGGCATCTGCTGCGTAAAACAAATGCTGGATAAGTTGGTGGTTCATTCCTGCTATCATTCCGGATTAATAAAGGGACTAAGCTGAAAAGAAAATGAATGAATAAATGAACTATGTTTGAACATTTTTTTTTTGTTTTGTTAGCTTTTTTGCATAATAACATTTCACAATTATACTATTTGTACTGTATTTTTACTAAAAAAAAATACAGCCTTGGTGAGCAGGACAACCTTATTTTTAATAATTTAAAAATCTTACTGACCCCAAACTTTTGACTGGTAGTGTATGTACTTCTCTCACTCACACTTGTTGGACTATTGTTATAAACGTGTGGATAATTGATTGTCTGCCGCCCTCTTGCGTTTGGATCTAAATGTTGATCCTAGCGTCGATGCAGTATTAGATTGAGGGATGTCAAATTAGAAAGAATGAAAATACTGACGAAAACAAAAAGAGTCCTGAGTCTGCTTCTGCTGATGTTTTTCCACGTAGCTAAAATCTATAACTAGATTTTCTAGAAATACCATGCCCAAACTTATAATAACGTCAGAGGGAGTGTAGTTCACTATTTTCAGTAGTGTAAATTAACACAATACTAAAATTACAGTAATTGAGTAGTTTTTCTCAGGAAATGTGTACTTTTATTTTCCCTTGAGTAAATTTTTAGTGCAGTGTTGGTACTTTTACACCACTGCTTTCCTTCAACCTGCAGTCACTACTTTATTTTTTTTTTTCACGTCTATGGGGATTAGAAAAACCAGTCCTGTGATTCCTGTCCAAGAAGGTAAATCGCATCATAATGAACTACCTCAAGACATAGGCTATTTACTTGCAGCAAACTGTTTGGAAAGTAGATGTTGAAAATCTTTGACCCAGAGACCACTTGTAGACAGCTTTAGAAAAAAAAAACTCTATTGCAAATGTATGGAAAAATGCATTGTGACAAAATATTACGACAACTTGTTGAGCCATTTGACATGTAAAGACTTCTGCCATGAACAAACGATGAATTGTTGTGGAGGGTGAGACTATTTAACAGAGACCAAAATAATCAGTGGTGGAAAGAGTACTGAAAAATCATACTCAAATAAAAGTACCATTACTTGCCCAAAAACGTAGTGCAAGTAGAGTAAAAGTATCTGTAGTAAATATTATTCAAAGTGTGAGTAAAAAGACCTTTTAAAAGTACTCAAGAGTGGTGAGTAGTGAGTATTATGCTGTGAAAAGTTGATGCATTTACAGAATGTTACGTTTACACATCCCTGCATAAACATGTAGTGTATTTAGGCATCTTCCTATTTTCATTTGTTTCTTCCAACCTTCCTTCAGTTATTTGTTTGTTCTCTCCTTCCTTCATTCATTCGTTTGTTCCCTCCTTCCTTCGTTCACTCGCTCGTTCGTTCATATTTTTGTTGCTTCCTACATGAGGTCCTTTAGTTCATTCATTGGTTTGTTCGTTCCTTCCTTAGTTTGTTCAATGCTTCCTTGAATTGTTTCTTCATTCGTTTGGTCCTTCCTTCCTCCCTTCATTTGTTCGCTCATTCTTTCTTTTATTCTTTTGTTCCTTCCTTCATTAGGTCCTTTGTTTGTTCATTCATTAGTCCGTTCGTCCTCCTGTCCTTTCTTAGTTTGTTCAGTCCTTCCTTAAATTTATTTGGTTCTTCGATCCTTCCGTCTATTCTTTGTTCGGTCCTTCCTTATATTTGGCCCTTCCTTCCATTCTTCATTTGTTCCATTTCGTGATTGTTTAAGGCTGTTTGGTGATTTCAATCATCAAACAGTCAACATTCATAATTTTCAGTGACAAGCAGCCTATGAAAAGTCTCTGGATCATTGCGTGTAAAGATTTTGGACATCTTCTTGGACATTTTTAATGTTTCCAAAAGGTTTGCTGCATTTATAAAGTGCCCATGTCTTGAGGTTTTTCACTATGACGTGATTTACGTTCTATGTGTGACTTAATTGGACAGGAATCACAGGACTGATTTTTTTAACTTTAGACAAGACCATAGACAAGAAAGAAATAAAGTAGTGACTGCAGGTTAAAGGAAAGTAGTGGAGTAAAAGTACGGATACAGCACTAAAAATGTACTCAAGGGAAAGTAAAAGCATACTTTTCCTGAGAAAAACTAATCAATTACAGTAGAGCATTTATAATTAGTTACTTTACACCACTGAAAATAATACATTTTGATCAACATGACATTAGCAATTGTAGGAAATTGTAGAGAATTGCACATAATCAGGGGCGCCACGGTGGCGCAGTGAGTAGCACATCCGCCTCACAGCAAGAAGGTCGCTGGTTTGAGCCTCAGCTGGATCAGTTGGCATTTCTGTGTGGAGTTTGCATGTTCTCCCCGTGGTTGCGTGGGTTTCCTCCGGGTGCTCTGGTTTCCCCCAAAAATCCAAAAACATGTGGTATAGGTGAATTGGGTAAGCTAAATTGTCCGTAGTGTGAATGAGTGTGTATGGATGTTTGCCAGAGATGGGTTGTGGCTGGAAGGGCGTCCGCTGCGTAAAACAAATGCTGGATAAGTTGGCGGTTCATTCCGCTGTGGCGACCGCAGATTAATAAAGGGACTAAGCCGAAAAGAAAATGAATGAATGCACAATCATTTGCATGAACGCACAAAAGCATTTGCAACTTGTTCAGAGAAACTGCTTTTTTTATGTGCACAAGTGACACCGATTGAACAGAGTTTTGAGAATTTCAATTCTGATCTGAGAAATGTACCAAAGCTACTAAGAAAAACTGTAAAGTTTGTCTAGATTGAGCAGTTTTTTTTTTTTTTTTTTAGAAATCAAGAACTCGCATGGTAAGTTGAAAGCAATACCACGGTCAAAACTCCTTGATTTAATGTAGTCTAATGTATGAATGTTATATAAATATGGTTGATATTGTCTTGGATATCCACATCACTTCTATCTGATGCTGCTGGTTTCTCACCTCTGTAATCATACTGGTATTTATTATTTCGGAAAATATGCAGCACAGATTTGGATTTGTTTAAACCACTTATGGATCTTCAAGCCTTATTAAACTGTGTGTTGGAGTAACAGAGCAACCATTTATTTATACATTTAATTGAATAATAATACTTTATTTACATAATACATCAAATATTATAACTAATAATAAGTATACAATTTAACTGTATTTTCCTTAATCCTTAAACACTTTTTCAGCACATTATAGAAGAACAGACTTAAGGATTTAGAGACATTATTCTATGATCGTAATCTTTATTTATTAACATCCCTGGAGGGTACAGTGTACCATTTCTTAAAGTTTTCTTTGGATCAATTATAGAAATCAGTATAGACTGAAGAGTACCAAATCACAAATAAAGCACATCAAAGAAAATAAATAAAAAGGATTTTCACACTCTTTAAAAAAAGGTTTTGGAAAGCTTTCCAAATACAATGTTTAATTTTTTTACATTAAAAATTAATAGCTTTAAGCCTTACCCTGCTTCATGTTACCAAAAGTCAAACACAGTATTATACTTATGGTAGCATAAAACAGTTAGGCTGGGATTTCTTTTACTCCTGCAGAACTGGATTTCAGCAGGAGTCACGTAGGATGTAAAGATGACAATTTCCATGAATCCAGTCACAGCAAACAATAGGCCTTTGTCGGGTATGGGCACAGTAACCGTAAATCATACATACTGTTCCTTTAAAACAATTTAAGTAAAAGAAAACAAAAATACACAAAGTACTGATACAAATCTCATCTGCAAAGGAAACAATGCAGTCATCAATACAAAAATAAAATCAGTCCATTTAAAAAGATAATTTATTATTGAATTAAAAACCTGGTAAAAACACACACACAAAGTGCTACAACAGAGCTCTCAGGCACAATCAGCTCGCCTTCTTTCTTAGAGATGTTGCTCTTACAGACTTTCTAATAGTGCGGCATAAACTTCCTGTAGATGGTGGCGTCATTGATTCTTTAATGTTGACCAACAGACCACACCTTGAACGAGACTGCCCTATAGAATCATTGGCCAACTTTGTGATCTCCTCCCGCAAACCGGTTATCTCCTTCTCTTTAGCCATGACATTACTTTGCAAGCATTCAATCTCTTGCTCCTGCCAACAATAAAATAAAGCTTTCATAAACAAGCACATAGCCATAAACACATAAGCGGTGTCCCAAATGGCTAAAGGTTATATATATATATATATATATATATATATATATATATATATAAAAAGATTATGCAATCTGCACTTTTATTTCAAAGTACAAAAATGGGGGTCATAGGGGTGTTCTCTCCCCAGGGGTTCAAAGAGAACATTAATTTGGACTATAAATGCAAACGTATACCATTTTAAAAAGGTACCAACCAAGATTCACAATGCGTTACGATAATGGATATGGCCAATATTCTTTATTTAAGGAAAGGAATAATTTATGCAATCATGCATGTTTTAACAGATAATATGCTAGTGATTTAACATGTTGCAAAAAAAAAAAAAAAAAAAAAAGTTGCAGACACCTTTTACCTACATTAAAATGCTTTATATACACTAAGTTTTTTTTTTTTTTTTTTTTTTTAAATGTTCCATTTGGGACGACACTTCATATACCATACAGAAATTCAAGTGCATTCACCGTCAGCAAGTGGTATAAATCACTGTCAAAGAACAAATACACTGGAGAGAAAAAAAAAAAAAAAAAATAATAATAATAATAATAATAATAATAATAATAATCTAAAAAACGTGTTGAATTTAAACAAATTTAGTAATGTTCAAATTAATTTGTTTAAATTCAGCCCAAATAAATTGGTTAACTTAAATTTAAAAGAATTTAGTACATCCAAAGAATCATCTTGGAATAATTGTGTATGAGAATTTTGCTTTCCCAAACTAAAATAAAATCCAACATTAGTGCCCGAAAGCACCATCCCTTCCACGACAAGAGCAGAGCAAAGCCTTTTAGTGTTAAGAGTCCAACATAACACACTTCATTTTAACGGTTGAATAAGTGCATCTTTTTTTTTTTTTCCCCAGTGTACAAGAGTGGGGCGCCACGGTGGCGTAGTGAGTAGCACGTTCACCTCACAGCAAGAAGGTCGCTGGTTCAAGCCTCGGCTGGGTCAGTTGGCATTTCTGTGTAGAATTTGCATGTTCTCCCTGTGGTCGTGTGGGTTTCCTCCAGGTGCTCCAGTTTCGCCCACAACTCCAAAGACATGTGGTATAGGTGAATTGGGCAAGCTAAAATTGGTCCGTAGTGTATGAGTGTAAATAGATGTTTCCCAGAGATGGGTTGCAGCTGGAAGGGTATCCACTGTGTAAAACATATGCTGGATAAGTTGGCGGTTCATTCCGCCGTGGCGACCCCAGATTAATAAAGGGACTAAGCCGACAAAATTAATGAACGAAAGTGATTTATACCACCTGCTGATGGTCAATGCACTTGTACTCATGGTACTATTTGGTGGTTTGGTCATTTATATTGCCAATTTGGCAAACAATGTGGAAAGCGGTTTGAATTTCTGCTTTGTACTGTATATGAAGTGTTGTCCCAAATGGAACACTAAGATTTTTTTTAACTATGCTGTTGAGTAAGTGCGTAAGTGTATATACTTGTAAATAAAGTGCCATCCCAAATGGAACGGAATGGTATGAATGCACTACTTGCACCGTTTATACAACAAAATGGCGTAGAATAGTGCACAAGTATGCGATTTGGGACACACCCAGTTATTTGTATGCATTCTTACCCGAGTTGATAGTCTGTTTTGCAGATTTTGAACTTCCGCAAGTTTTTCCATATAGCTCTCCCCGGCTTCTTGCAGAGTCTCATTCAACTCTCCAATCCGCTGCTCAAGAGACATAATGAACTACAAAAAAAAAAAAAAAAAAATTAATAATAATAGATAAAGATACAAGTTGTAGAACAGCTATAGCAGGGATCACCAATCTCGGTCCTGGAGGTCCGGTGTCCTGCAGGGTTTAGCTCCAACTTGTCTCAAAACACCTGTCTGGATGTTTCAAGTATACCTAGTGAGAGCTTGATTAGCTTGTTCAGGTGTGTTTGATTAGGGTTGGAGCTAAAATCTGCAGGACACCAGACCTCCAGGAACAAGTTTGGTGAACCCTGAGCTATAGGAATAGTCACCATTCCTTTTACCTCTTGCTTCTCAACACAGAGGTTCTCCACTGCACACTTTTCCTTGTACAGCAGTTTAAACCTTTCAGCACCTGCAAAGGCAATTCATGCAGGTGTTGACCAAAAGAATAAATGATAAACAAAATCTATAAAAAATAAAAAATAAAAAAGTACAAATGAACATTACCAGACTCTTCAGTGGTTGGCAGTGGGTTTGTCTGCATGGAGTTGTCTTGTAGGTTGGGAAGAGGACCAGTACACCGGCATTTCTGTTCCAACTCGCATACACGCTTCTCTAGCACCTACAAACAGAATAACAGCCAAGTGGTTTAATAAACGCAATTAGGTTTGTGTTGTTCTCTGTGGTGCACAGCTACAATGCTAGGACATAAATATCAGCAAGCAGAATACTTTGACTAGGTTTTAAACATGTTAATGTGCCTTGACTCGCTCTTGTTCTTCACTGTACTCCTCTATAGGGATGTAGTCCTCTTCCAGTCTCTCCAGAGCACACTGGTACGCATGCTCCTTCAATGCCTCTTTATACATCTCAAAAGTGCTGTCCATCTTCTCTTCATAACTCTCCTTCAGGTCTTCCATCTGACGACTTTACACATACATGAAGTAAAGAACTTTCCACAAATGTTTTACGGTGACATATTCAAATCACTGCTTCACTAAAACATACCTGTGCAGCTCCTCAGCCTCCATGATTTGTTGCAACATCGCATCACCCATCTCCTTGCGAATCTGAATTTCTTGAAGCAGATTTTTTCTACGCTCTGCCAACAGCTTTACACGCAAACTCTCCACCAAGTTCACCAACTCCTGAGAGAGAATGGCATACAAACAATGCAATTAACGATCAAAGTTCAGAGAATAATGTTGTGTACCAATAAAGCAATGTCATGACTGACGCAAATGCTCAAGAAAAGAAATAAAAATCACCTCTTGGGGTAATATGGACATATCTGCCTCATCTCCATCCAGCAGCTCTTCCTCTGATAGGTAATCATCCACAGCCTGGTCATCAATAACACCATCCTTCAGTAATGGCTTCCCATCCAGACCGACCAGACGTGGTGCCAAAGACTCTAGAGATCTTTGAGGAATCACCTGTAATACCTTAAAATGTATACAGGCCTCAGATGGGACACATATAGCCTGTTGCACCAAGCCAGTTTGGGTTTAACCCAGGTAAAAAGTTAAAATGTTTAGTTTGAGCAGTTTAGCCTCAAAAAGGTGGGTCATAAAGGCCACTTGCAGTACATGATTAACCTGCTCGAGGCAGGTTTTATTCTAGTTAATCCCAAAATCCTACAAACCCAACCTGGACCAATTGGCTGTGCATTAGCGACACATTTCAAGAGTTCACACTTAGCTGATGATTGATAATAAAAGCATATTTGGCATGCTGTCCCAGGAGAGAGCCCTGAGCTCAGAATATCCTTGAGCCCGGGGCTCCCTCCTGTTTAAAAGGGCGAGAGGAGAGTTTGAGCTCAGGTAAGTCTCGAGAACTCCCCCCGCTTGTGAATGTTCTGAGATGTATCTGACTAGAATTGCCTTAAGAGGCCATTTAAGTAGTCTATTTACTTTGTTTTTTGGACTGTGGGGGGGGGGGGGGGGGGGGGGGAAGGAGGGGGGGGGGGGACACACGGGGGGGGGGGAGCCAGAGGACATGGGGAAAACCCATGCGAACACAGGGAGAACACAGAAACGCCGACTAGCTCGGAGAGAGGCTGAACCAATGGCGATCTTGCTGTGAGGCAACAGTGCTAACCACTGGGCCACCGTGCCGCCCTATCAGAGAAGGGGAGGAGTTGGGGTGGAAGGGGGGGATTCTCCAAGACGAAGATGACTGGAGTAGAACGCTTTGGTAATTTATAGTGAGTCCTGATTCGTCTGATTGGTGCATTGTGCTGAGCTGATGTGGTACTAGCTGTGTTCAAATCACAAGCACATGATCCTCTCAAAATTTAGTTTATAAATAAACCCCACTTAATGCAATATTACGTCACTGACAGACAGCACAACGTTTTTGCTCAAAAAATTAAAGCCTTACAAAAGCAGTTGTTGCTACTAATAGTTATATCATATGAAGTATTTATACTTTTGAATGGTCAGTTATATATAGTTTACCACAAAAATGAACTCACTCTCAAATGATTCCAGAACTTCATCTTCAGACAAACTGAATTGCACTGACTCGCTTGCAAGAAATGACCAATACTGATTATGTTATGTGATTGGCTATTTGCTGCATGTGCCACACATACAAATACATGTGGTACACAGGTCATCGCAAACTCTGAGTTAACCCAGAGTTAAACAAAGACAAGTGGTGTGCACATACGGATTAAAGAAAAGAGAGGGGAAGAAAAAAAAAAAAAAAAAAAAAAAAAAAAAAAAGTCAACTGGAGGTATTAAAATAAATGCAAACCTGCTTGGCAACTGCAGAAAACTTCATCACGTGGAGGGTCTCATCATATGTTGAGGCACACTGATTAATGTTCACAATCATGGAAGCCCTGCCACGGCCACAAAACATTCCTTGAAAGAGCCGTGTCAGTTTGCTCTCTCGAAATGGAACATAACTCTTTGTCCTGAGTAACAAACAGCAGCATACACACAATCAGCACATACAAGCCTGTCCGTCTTCGGGTTCCATTTAGTATTTGCCTATACCTGAAACCTTGGTTGTTCCGGAGTGCTGCAATACACTTGCCTAAAATCAGCAATGAATTGTTTATGTTACCAGCTTCTTTCAGTCGATCTCCAAAGGTTTTAGTTTTGTTGCATCTTTCGGAGCCGGCCAAGTCACAAAGAGAAAGTCTACACAAGAAGGGAACTGTTACACGGTGTTAAACTACATTGGTTTCAAATAGCATGCGAGTAATTTTCACCTACTCTGACAGTCCCTGAATATCTGCTCCTTCAATGCGTATCAGTTTGATGGTGAAGATACTGTGACTGCAAAAATAATCTAAAGGTTAATCATGTACGTCTGTCATGTAATAACCTCTTTTAGACTTGCAAACCAGATCAATAATCAAACTAGCTGATATGGAAGTCAACCTTCTGCTGGATGACTGGTTCATCTTGGTCGCTGCTGCACTCCGGTTCTTATTGCCCACACGCAGAACCTTACTGGCCTCCTCTGTATTCTGCACATTAACCCACCTCAAATCTACCAAAAGTCACAAACAACATTTAAAAATGCATTCAGACATCTGCTTTGCTTCTCCAAGAGTGAAAGGACTGCACCTCTAATGTAGGAGCTCCCTGTACTGTCCTCACAAACCCTCAGTGCAGCACGTCTTTTGGTTTTGCTGGACTGGGCTGGCTGAAGTAGGTCATACACATGCTCATTGTAGATTTCATAAAACGCCACCCAGACAGAGTAAAGACAATGTGCGTCATCAGCCATGCCATCAGCACTGTCAACTGGAAGACATTGGTTAAAGTTTACACACCAGTTATGCACACCATCTATTGATCAGAACGCTTGAATACCTGTATGGTCATATGAAACGTTGGAAAATGACAAACTATTGACTGAAGATGTTGAGCTTCTCTTTCTTAGTTTTGAAGGTTCAGGCTCCTAAGAGAAAAGGCCAAACAATCAATTAAATTGTATATGATAAGCAAGGTTTATGACTTCAGAAACAGCAATATGATAAAATTATACTGAAAATTGCAGACTACAAACGGCACAAAAAGGCCCACTCCATTTTGGTCATTTATTTAAGCCCTCTCACTACACATTCCAGAACAGGTTAATTGCTAAGTGTTATAATACACTACAGATTGAATTTCAACTCATGTTAGTTAAAACAACAACAACAACAACAACAACAACAACAATTAGTAAAAGGTGTAAAACCATGAGATGTGTTTTAGTCTCATATTGATACATTACACTAGTGTAGTATGTGATACGATGCTGTGTTGCTTCAGACTGCGGATTTCACACTACTGAATGTAGCCAAGCTACTTGTAGCTAGTTACTCAAACACTGGCATCTGTAGTCATTCACATAATTGTGTGGACAGTTGTAATTTCTGTACAGACACCCATTCAAAAAGGCAAAATTATGTTTCTGTTTTTAGCACATTGTCATGCAAACATACAGTAGCCTACCCTTAAATTAGTGCAGGTATTAGTAACTCCCCGTTTGAGAGATTTTAAGACTGGTTGCAAACCTCTTTGAGCAAACTGAAGAGTGCAGCCTTGGCATTCCTCTCTACCTTGACCAGCTCAGAGTCCAGTTTTTGCACATCAGAGCTCAAATATGGCTTTAGGTCCATGTGTTCATACTGGTGGCCACCAATGTGCTTGAACAGAACCTCTAAAGCACGTGGCAAAATGCCTGGGTCTTTTGGAGAACCTTAAAACAAACCATTTCATGTATAATTATGCATTATAAGACTTTCCCAAATAATATAAAAAAATGTGTGGGTGTCCATCTTCACCTTGTATTGTGTATGTTTTTCCAGCATTGGTTACTCCATAACTGAACACTAATGCATTTTTCCCATGAAGAAAGGACTGCACCTGTGAACCGATTGTGCCTTCAAAGAACTCCGTCTGAGTACAGTTTGGCCCAAAGATCTGCATTTCATTACAAAAATTGGTATACAGACTCAAATATCCATTTGAAAAATCAATTCAAAGCCTAATACCTCAATAAAACTTTACCTGCGAGAAGCTAAACTTATAGACCTGTTGACCAATTCCCTTTTCACTGCTTTTCATTGTGGCAGATCCTTTTGGAGCATGAAGAGCGATGGTCTCAGAGTCTTCCAATACAACACAGCCCTGAAAAGAAAAGATCAGAACTTGAGCACTTCCAAAAGGCAAAAACAAACAAAAAAAACTTTATATTAATCAAATGGAGTTCTACAATACCTGATCCTCGTTTCTTTTTAGCTCCTCTTCACTGAAAGGACGCACTTTCAAGTAAACTCGAAGTTGCTGCTGTTCATGGATGTCAGCATTCTCACTCTACACACACCAAAGACTTTAAACATCATCTATATCGCTATACAATGCTTGTAATATAATTGTATGTTGTTAATAAAGTTCATAACGATATCAACATCTGTAAACTGATGACCTGTGAATTTATGGAAGAAACTCCTGAAAGTTCAGGCAGAGCTACGTGATGAGGTTCACAAGCAGTCGACTCCATAGCCACTAACACTGTATCTTCATTCATGTCAACATTTGCCATGATTATACCAGTGCTGTTTTCTTAAAGCAATGAGGTCTGTTTTGCTAACAAAACCTTTTATGTGTCAGTGGTTTAGACAGATGATGCACACAGCAAACTAAAAAGATAAGGAAAGATAAACAAAATAGCTTAACCAACACAGGCAAGACAATGTCTTACCTGAAACGCATTTGCCACAGCTGTTTACAATTAATTCCTTAAATTACATCTAACACACCTGCAACATCCTTTTTTAAGCTGTGTATTTAAACAGACTTGCAATCAATAGTTGCAGGAACGCTTTTCTATTAAGCTTGAAACGTTTTAGTTATGCAATTAAAAATTATTAACATTACTGCCGCTGGAAAAGCATCCACTACTTATATTTGCCCGAGCAACAAGTGGTTCATTCTGCTGTGGCACTCCCTGCTAAATCAGATTACACCAAAGGATAGCGAGTGAAGTTAACGTTTTGAGGGCCTGAAGTACCCAGCAGTTATCTGCTTCACTTTTCCCCATCTGAGCTTTGCGCATTTTTAAACTAAAGCATTTCCATTTATATTTAGACTGCAAGTTTAACTGATGTCCAGTGCTTACTGGCGTTTATCCACATGAACATGCCTTGCACCCTTTACACACACACACACACAAAAAAACCTCTGTATTATTGCTTATATACACATTTTACAAGAAAGACACTTCAACTGAAACATTTATAATTTTCTCAGGTCTACAGTTATGAGCATGTTAAGGCAAAGATGTAAAACATCATACAACACATAATATTGATTGGAACGCATGTACAGAAGTCAGCACTTGAAGTAGTTCAAAATGATGAAAGTTGCCCTAAAAGAACCAAACATTCATTCTTGTCTTCAGACAACTTTCGATCCACTTCAAATGTTGACCACATTTGAGAAATCTAAATTTCTTCTGAACAGACTCTTAGCAAGTGCAAAATTGGACTTAACTTTAAATTACAATTCAAATGATGAATTCAAAATTTCCATTGGAGTTCCATTAAAAAATAAAAATAAAAAAAATAAACACACCAGAGTACATGACACAAATAAAGCTATTCAATGTGGAGCAGGGAAAAAGAAAAGGCAGACAGAGATCCAAAACTTCCAATTTTATTAATCAGATGTTAAATACAAAGCTGATTAATTGTGCAGATGGCAATTAAGCATCGGCAATGGTGACCTCCACCTCAACACCAGGCTCAATGCTGATGCTGGTGATCTGCTTCACAATCTCAGATGGACTGTGCAGATCGATGAGGCGCTTGTGGATCCGCATCTGGAATCTGTCCCAGGTCTTGGAACCTTCACCACAAGGAGTCTTGCGAGTAGTGATGCGCAGGGTCTGATTACAGGGAGAGAAATTACAAGATTTTAGAAATTACAAAAAAAAAAAAAACCCAAGCACACCTCACACAGTGATTTTGGCAACAATTTAGACAGAATCTTTGAAAAACATGAAAGATTCCTGTAATGTTGTGTTTGATTTTACATTTTTCACAGATAACTATATAAAGTTGACACTTTTACGCGGTGTCTCTTCTTAAGAGCACTAAACCTATTGAAATCAGTGTGACAAGCCAAGGTTCAAGCTTTTTTTTTCTTCTTTTTTTTTTAAATCATTGAAAGGCGTACTACAAGAAAAAATTATGCTACAGATTGTTTGTTCTTAGGTACAGGTTAATGCATCTAGGCATAGGATAATAACCGTTTTCAAGGTTTACCGCAGTTTGGAAAAGTCAAGGTTTTGAAACAGCCAACATTTACTGTTACACCATTCCAACAGTATATAAAAGTTTGTTTTTGAGGGGGGGGATTACATGTTTTTTTTTTTTACCACTATCTTGTTTAGTTTGTTAGGGGAACAGGATCTCCAGCAGAAGAGGACCCTCCACATCAAAAGCTACGGTTCCAAAATATGTAAAATGTTTCTTATATAAAAAAAATATTGTTGTGAAAAGGGGGGGGGGGAGCTGTTTTTTTACCCAGTCACTTAAAAAAAAAAAAAAAAAAAAAAAATTTAATCGGGAATTACAATAACGTCAAACTGATATTTTTATCCAAAGTTATTGCATCAGAATCATATACCGTCCCATCACTAAACGCATCACATGATCGTTATAAGACTAATTGCATGCGTTTTGATTGTTGCACAATGTGAGGTTGACCACAGATCACAGATTTTGACATGGGGCTACAAGCGTACAGAGAGAAGAGAAGAAAGAAAAGGAGAGAAAAAAAAAAAAAAAAAAGTTGCGAACTCTTAGAAATGTGCTTATTTTAATTTAGCAAAAGTCTTCAATTGTAACTTGTTAAACTAAAAATCTCAAAACTGGCATTCACCTTGGTAGGCATACGCACAGGCCCCTTCACCTTCAGACTCTTCTCCTTGGCACCTCGGATCAAATCGGCACACACTACCCAAAAAGAAAAAAAAGGGAGTTTAATGACATTAAGTTGGCCATTTCAAACACCTTGACCAACTTTCTGCAGAAAGGCTCAGAATAGCGTATGATATAACTCATGTTTAAGTCGTTCATACAATTTTATCCTCATAGCCATTGATCTACTAGACATGAAACACAAACATACCCTTTTCCAGAGATTTGACATTGCGGCTGGTCAGTGTGATGCGGATACGGTGAATGGCCACCTCGGCCTCAACAGGAGCCTTGCCAGTGTCTTTAAATGCCTGTAAGTCATACATGTATTAAGTTTTTAAAAACCATTTCCCACAGCACATTTAACAAACTTATAACACAAAAGTTTTAAGAGATTTACAGAATAAATAGCACTACTCCGGGATAATGTTTGAATAGACATTTCTGGGAAAATCTGTAATTTACTCTCCCTTCACTTGTTTCTGTATCTCTTTTTTTTAACAAGACGATACTTTGAATAGCGCTGGTAAAGGAGCAACGACTTTTTTTTTAAACTTTAAAATAATCTTATGTTCGATAGAAAGATAAAAGTCCCTATAAAAGTCCACAAAAAATTAAAAGTTTCACATATAACAAAAATCATTCTTATCAAATTGCTATGGTGGGTCGTTGGTTTAGTCATGAACGGTTTGCCAGGTACAGTGCACCTATAAAAGGACGCCATGTAATATAGACAATAATATAGACAGGATCAAACACCCGGGACTCTTATTTTGACATGATCCCGCTTCACTATTTCCGTAGATAGTGGAACAAACCCCGCGTTTTTGACTAATACCTTCATGATTTTTGTATTGGTATTTCACGGCTTTATTCGAGCAATAGAAAAGCACTTGCACGTATTTTAAACAAGAATGTTATTTTAGTTTACTGACAGACTTTAAGAGGAAACACACATGCCATCAGAAAGCTACTGTCGCGTGTTCGCGAAAACGGCTATTAACTAGACATACACGATAAACCAAAAGGATCAACTTCGTTAATTTAATGTTTGATAAAACGTTAAATTACCATGACTGCAAATTCCTGACCGACTTATTCGTATCAACAGCTGAAAAGCGAACAGCGGTGAGCCAGGAACCACGCGAGCTCACTGCGCTTCTGCTAAAAGGGAGGGACGAAGGGCCTGATCGTTAATTTATATGATGCATCCGGGTACTGCGTGACAACAACATGTCAACACTTCCGCCGGAACGAAGGAGAGAACATTTCGCGGGGTTAGCTGGTGATGATGAACATTTTAGCAAAAGAAGTAGAGCTGTAAATGTATTAGTTATTAGATTACTTATTATTATTATAACCAACATATTTTCTTTTCATTAAAATATCATAAATATTACGATATAATTTATAATTATAATTATAACTATAAGATTATAATTATAATATTATACAATTCTAAATATAAATAATTTATTTTATTAGCGAAAATACAAGAAGCATATTAATTAAATTGCACTCAATATGATTCTTTTAATTGAATAAATATGAATGTATCAACTTTGCATAGTACTTCATTGTTTTTCTCATATTAAATAATAAAGTAAAAAATCTAACAAAGTCTGATAAATTGTGCAATACATATATTTTTTAATTTTTTAATTAATTTATTTTTACCTTTATGTTAGCTCTGGTCTCATGTTGCATTTGGCATTTGATACTAAGTAAAGATAGCAAAAATGCACAAATAAATGTATAACATGGAAATCTATAATTGTAATACTGGGAGATGCTTGAAACAAAAAAAAAGGGCTGCTTGCTTTTATGTAATTTAGAACGAAAATATGGAAAATACTTATTCAATTCAAATATAAGAATCTAATACTTCTACAAATCATAATTTTTGATCATCAACAGCTGGTCAATCTGATCTGTTCAGCCAGTTTGCACTGCCATTTCAAAAGAAAAACAGATTATTTTTCAGGTGAGAAATCTAAATCTTATCTAAATATTAATTTTATGGTAAATCTTCAAACTTTTTATTTTGGAATTCTGTATTTACGCCTAAAAAGCGAATAAGCTATGCTTGAATGTTATGGTAATTCTTTGTTTATTGACTTTCTTTAAAAATAGCTCATCACTAGTTGCAAAGCAAATTTTACAAGTATAAGAAAAAAACCTTATAAGAACTGTAACTTTTCATTAATAAAAAAACACAATGAAATAATATGTTTCATTGATTATTGGAATTTATCCATAAACAGTCAAATTAAAATCTATAATTTATTTTAATCTGTTAAATGTAAAAAAATAAAATTAAATAAAAAAAGGTTCAATCTCTTAAATGCAAAATTCCCATGATAATGATGAGCATATAATTTGGCATCTTCGTACAGCATGACTTGTGCAAATACAGTCAACAAAATTAATGATTTTTTTTTGTATGATCCATCTATCTATGTGTCGAAGATGATTAATAAATTAGTGTGTGCATCAAATTAAATGTACCCACATGTGATTATGTACATAAAGAGCAAATGAATTGCATAAAGAGTATACATTAATGTTTTAAATAGCATTTGTGTACACAAAATATGTATAAAAAAATAAGACATTCAATACATTTTACTACATTTTGAATTGCTGACAAATGGTAAAACCCAAACAGTTTGAATCAATGAGTATTTTGGAGGCTTTGATCCTTCAAAAAAGTATTTTAGAATGCCATAAAAAAATTCTTGTTTTGAATATGTGATGACAAGTGTGTTTGGTAGACACTCTTAAAAATAAAGAGTTCCATTTAAAAAAGTGTTGGTTCCAAAAAGAAATTTTCAGTCCTTTACTTTAAAAACTAAATCTGTAATATCTACGGTAAAACCCGGCAGCTGTGGTTGCTAGTATTGCACTGTTAAAAATACGATACAAACTGTGAAAGTAATTTCTCATTTTTACAGTAAACTACCGTATTTCATTAATTTACAGTTGGTTATATATCTGTATTTTAAATTATCAACATCTACACATCTTTTGTTACACAGATAGACACGTTAACACAGCCATATGCTGGTGGAGATGAGAAAAGCAATGCTCATCACAAACAACTTTTCCCACAAGCAAAAAAGTCTATCAGTGTATAGAAGGTGCTCAGTGTCATTCCCACAGCTACAAAACACCAGTATGGTAACATGCATAAAAACAAAAGCCATGAAATAAACATTGTTTATCAACATGAGTAACATAATTCTGTCCCACTTTATATTAAGTGGCCTTAACTAATATGTACTTACACTGAAATGAATAATTTATTACAATGTATTGTGTAAATACATGTTTTTACATTGTACTTGCTTGATTAAATAACTGTCTGTAATTACGTCTGTAATTAATTTTTGTAATTACATTTACATTTGTAATTACACTGTTGACCATCCCTTACACCTTAACCCACCCTTAAACTTACACATACCACCAAACCAGTCCCTCACCTTACACATATCCCACCTCAAGAGCACCACATGTGTTTTTAAATACACAATAAACACAGTAAGTACATTGTATTTATTTTTTGATGCAAGCACATAGTAGTTAAGGACACCTAATATAAAGTGGGACCTAAATCTGTAATGTACATTACTGATGGGGAAACAAATAAAAAGATCCATAGTGATGTCAACGAAAAGCATAAAAAGTGACGTGCCATGCAGAGAATTCTGGGAAAGTCAATTCACAGTTATTCGCCGTATATATTAAGGAAACTTACTGTTAACCAGATTACAGATTTTACTGTAGCATTTTTACCGTTTACCGTCATGGCTATTTTTTTACACTGTTGGCTCCTAAAAGCAGCGTGTATTCCTAAAGATAATTATTCTGTAGCTCTGTGCAATTTTAAATTCCATGGAAGTGAAATGTTCTTCATAGAACCACTGATGCCAATTTGTTTTTAAGAGTCCAGACTGAATTACATTTTAGTGAGTGTATCCTGTAAAAAATAGTAAAAATATAAGATAGTCAGTATTATAAAGAGGACTCATTCTAAAATAATTTTTTAAGCAGTAGTAAATGATTTTTTCTTCATGTTTGCAAATCTCTTTTCGTCTTTAACTCATCGGCTTATACACAAACACTGCGAACACAAACTAAAGTGAGTCCTTCTTGTGTTTATTGATCACTCAGTACTGTGGACAGTATTAACACTGGACCAATTCTCTCCTCTCCTCACATAGCAGCAAAGGTCGTCTGGACATACACAGAAACACACATTATTTTTTCATCAGAAACATGCACAACTGCCAACAGCCCGCCTTCCTTCCATACAAACCTGACTCAGCCAGTCAGTGAATAAATTACTTTCTCTTTGGATGATGTTATCAGTTCAAGACAAATTAATTGTCCGCTGTGGCAGCAGCTTCTCATGATGGAGACGATGCTTAACGCACACATTCACACACGTTGATATATAGTATTCTGTCTGTCTTAGGCTATACATGTACAACAGTAGTTTGTAAAATACATTAAAGTAAAATATACATGATTAGCAATAGCAGGCCATTATCACAGAATGACATTACAGAGACATAAAACACTAACACACACACAATGACATACATATTTATGGCTGGAATGCTGTCTATCTTTTCCATACATCCATATCAGAGGTCAGTACCTTCCCATGCTGTGGTGATACCCATTCTCCAAATGGTTTGAGTCATATGCACCATATTAAAATCCATTAACAATATGGCTCATGTAACCCCAGATACCCCATACTTACTTTCTGGCTCTCTATCTCTCCATTTCTCAGACACACACACTCGCGCACACACACCTACTGTACTTTAAAACACAGTTTGAAATGTTAGGGAAAAAAACAATAGAGAAGGTCTGTTGCACCACCAGGGGCTTTACACTGTCCATTAGCAGCATTATCCATCAAATGTATTGCAGGAGTGTCACACACACTCTGTGTTGTAATTGTACCAATGACAATGAACAGGGGAGTTTGCGGCTCCCATTGATAAAGTTCTCTTATCGAGTGACCCTATAGATCAACAGGATAAGTCCATGATTCAGCAGCAATAGAAATGAATGACATCACTCATTCAGATGACCTTGTGGTAGCGGGTCATTTTGGCCATCTAGATCTACACATTTTGTCAATACTGAAGTTATCAGATATACACCTTAAATGTATTAAGCACTTGCTAAAGGAATCTTGCTGGAACTGACCTTTCTTCTTCTTTTTTTTGGTTGAAGCCTCATTTGAGAGACACTGACAATTTGATATTTTGTGCAATAAAGCAAATCAACAATAGCAACAAAACAAAAACACTGTATGAAGTGTACCTGTAAAAATGTCACACATATAGCATTGTGTATGTATACTTAAATCATCTAAAAGCTAATTACGAAAACTATTTATAACAGTTACTTTCACAAAAAGACATGTTCTGAAAGTGCTATTATGAAACATATGCCCCAAACGGAGGTTCTGAATGTTTAAGCTTTTACCAACCTTCAGCTTCTGAGGAAATAAATCAAAAACCATCAAAACAAACATTTAGCCAACAATCTGTCAATCATCTATACGCAAACAAACACACACGCACATACACACACACACACACACACACACACACACACACACACACACACACA
>CAIGQQ010040405.1:2512713-2523806 GCA_903798035.1 Danio albolineatus | reverse complement strand
ACACACACACACACACACACACACACACACACACACACACACACACATCTGTCTCTAGAGGATGTCTCTAGAGAACGATACGTTCACAATGGTAGCGATTACATCGCTGGAGATCGACCACTTGCTGATCATCATACATCTGATCTTATATGTGTGCGGACTCCCACTGGTAGCCAACACATTGCGTCACTGACCATTTGCATAAGGGTTGAGGTCTTTGTCATTTGTGCCACCTCAATGGTCAGCTCTCAATGAAAACGAAAGGCAACTGGTTGCTTTGCAAATCGCTGTCAGCGTGAATAACCTTTATGGTGATCACAAACCTCTATAGATTTGTTTCCAAAATCAGCTACACCCTCAGCTTATATTCAGATAAATCGAAAAGTCAATATAATGAAAAAGTCTGTCACAAATTGCATTCGTCTTTTGGAGTATAAGCTGTAAGCCTAAACTGAGACAGCAAAATTGAAATGAATGTTGTTGTTGTTGTTGTATTTTCATTGATTGACAGCTCTGATCAGTGCAACAGCCAGCATTCTGATGGATGAGGTTGAATATAGTAAGAGAGAAAAAGGATATGAGTGTATGTGTGAGAGAGAGTCTCCGTCCTTCTTTCCCTTTGTTGGTGTGAATTGTGAAGCATTCCTGTGCTGGTGTCCTTTGAGGCTCTTACAACGAGCAGCAGCATGAAGGCAAACAGCCATTAAAAAAAAAAAAAAACATAACGAGATGAGCCTTCCTTTCTATAGCTATGAGGGTTTTGGTTGCCTTTGGCTGTAAATGTGACATGGTCACTAAATGCTGGTAGATATCAGTACCCAAAAGTTCATGAGCCATACAACAGACAAAGAGAAGAGAAACAACATTAGAAAGTATCTTTAAGTTTTGATGGAACACTGCTAAAAGTTTAAAGGGTTAACGAGAGGATATTAAAGGCTATGCTTTCTCTGTCGGCATTTTGAGAGCGAAACTTCACTGCAATCTGAGCTCTGCTCTACTAAACATCTATTTAACGAAGAGGTAATTCAAATTCCTCCAGATAAGAAGCAAAATTAGAAACGCATTTGTCATCTCTTCAAGTATGAATCAAATGCAGTATTTGCAAGTGGAGCAGATTGTTGCCTTGTCGAGCCTTGTGGGACTCTGTGCTTTTTGTATTAAGGGCTAAGTTGATAAACATTAGAGTGCTTTAAAAAGTGCGAGAAAACTTAAGTAAGTGAGTGAATGTATTTGGGTTACTGGAAGGCTTGGTGGAAGCGAGGCAGGGTGGTGGTTGTATTCAGAGACGGTGGATGTGTATAACTGGGAGTGAGTGTGTTGGCTTGTGACAGCGAGTGTGAGTGTGTGATTGTGTGAAGGAGGCTGAGAGGCTCTGGGCTGTCTTGAACAGGGGCAGTCAGAATTCCCTCCTCCTGGCTGTAAGCCACTCCCAAATTAGACCCTGCCCCTTGGTTGTAAGGCAGAAAATTAAACAGTGGAGACAGAAAATCCAGGGACGATGTCTCTCCGGTCACCGTGGCAGAAGAACTCAGCTTGGGTGTATCTTCAGCCTGTAGCTCTAGAAGATAACTTTCAAGCTCTGCCCTCAAGGGTGGCGGTGGTGAGTAAGAGGCATGAGCGAGTGGATACCTTAGAGTGAGTGGCCCAGATGTTGGCGAGGATTGGGATTCCATCAAATCTACAGGCTCTGCCTTGACCCTCAGCAGCTCGTGAGCATGGCTTTTCTTAACATGACGGGTTAGATGATCCTTTCGACCGAATCGTTGGGCGCAGTACTGGCAGAGGAAGTCTTTGCGTCCAGTATGCACTACCAAGTGGCGTCGCACGTCCTTACGGGTGTAAAAACGCCTTTCACAGTGCTCACACTGATGTCGCTTTTCCTTAGTTGCGGTAGCGCTTTTCCCGGCATGCCCACGTAGGTGCTCCAGCAACAGGGGAGTGCTTGGATATGACTGCAGACACACCTGGCAGGTGAGGTCTCCACGCTGTGCGGCATGAAGGGCTTGGTGTCTTCGAAAGCCTAGTTTGGTGTTGTAACTCTTGTCGCATTCAGTGCAGCTGAAAGCCTCCTTGTTGGGGTCGTGTGTGTGGAGGTGGTTCTTCAGGTGATCTTTACGGTGGAACATCTTCTCGCAGTAGCTGCACTTGTGTGTCTTTTCTGGTGAGTGTGTGGCCATGTGCCTGTGGAAACAAACAGAAATTAGCAAATGGTGACCATGCCAGAAACTATTGCTTTACTGGCCACGTGTCTTACAACAAACTTGAGAGTATCTGGTCTTGCTTAATGTGATTTAGCCATGCGTGTGGGATTGTTATTTCTTTGCCCTTAAGAGTACCGTTGCACAAATGGGACTTTTAATGTACAAATTTTCATATGTAACTGCCACATACAGTACCTACCAGAATTTCAAATCAAAATTTCACATAGACCACTCTTCTGTTGCGTCCTAATTCATATACTATCCATTAGGCATGGGCCGGTATAAGATTCTGACGGTATGATAACCTTGGATAAAAATATCACTGTTTCACGGTATTACGGTATTGTGTTTACTGCTATAAAATATGTTATTTTTTAATGTCTGGGTAAAAAACTAAAACTTTTTTCCCCTTTGAACACAATATATTTTATTTTGAGAAACATTTAAAGTATTTTGGAGCAGTAAACATGGCAGACTAAATAATGAAAATGAATTATTGACTTCTGCTGTGTTCATTAGTTTCAATAACACAGATTCCTTTACAATTTAAAACGGCATCTTTGGATATCTTTTCTGCTGGAGATACTGTTGTCCTAAAAAAAAAAAAAAAAAAAAAAAACAACAACAACAAAAAAATCTCACACATACCTTAGGAACAGTACAGCAGAAAATCTTGCAGGATTTAAAACCTTGACTTTTCCAAATCGCGGTATACTTTGAAAACGGTTATCGTCCCATGCCTACTATCCATACTAAATAGTTAAACAGAATTAGTGTGTCCCAGATGTTCAAAGACTATTCCAAAGTTAAACAGATGGCCTATTATTTCATATGTAAATTTGAAATGCAGATCCATGCGTACTCTGACCACTAACAGTGCCCACAATACAATATGATTTGGAGGTGAAATCAATTAAGTCTACAAACACCAGAAAAAAAGTTTTAACTCACTACAAACATTGCAGTCAAGCAAGACCAACAGTTAAGTGGAGAGGCTTTGGTAAAAATGTCTGAATGATTGCTTTTGAAAAACGAACCTACTGTAAAATAATTCTTTGAAATTTTCCACATTATATTTCATCTGCAACAACAATGTGAACTTAAAGACATGTTTGGTCATTAACTACTGAATGCATAATTATATTAACACCGGAGGAGATTTCTCTGCATGAAATCCTTTCAAACGGCAGATTAAACTGCTGCTGCATCTTCAATATGGTAGGAAATTAAATATGAAAGAAATATGGATGATGTGACAAGATGAATGGCAGGGCACATAACTAACCAACAGAATGCGTCATTAAAGGAGCAGGAGGTGGTCTGCTTAAATGCTAACCGGTGAGCATAATATGTTTCAAATATAATCCCTCCCCTGCTTACCAAAGCCACGTCTCCAGAAATCGTGAACGCACATCTGAAAGAGACCCACTCGTTCATGTCATTCGCTAGTTAGAAAACTTTATAGTACTTTATAATATTACAATTCTGAACAAAAAAAAATATTATATCTAGCACATTTTCAGTTGTGTAGTTAGCAAGAAAAACTTCAAAACTAAGTCATAATGTGCAATATTTCATGCGCACAAGAATTGCTGGTCTCACTCTCTCAAGTTGTCCTAAAGTGACTACTGTATGCTTGGTGTTTGACCGGAAGGGTGAATTCATGTGCAGCGTTTTGGTCCAGACGCTAATGCGAGATGACAGCACATTCAGTTTTCATAGCCACTATAGATCTTTGACATCAGCTTAGCGTAGTCTGGGCTTGAAAAGAAATACAGTGTAGAATTTCTCAAGATGTTAGCAGTGGTGTCGGCACTTTGGCTCAGTGGGTAGCACTGTTGCCTCACAGGCTACTGGTTCGAGTCCTGGCTGGACCAGTTGGCATTTCTGTGTGGAGTTTGCATGAGCTCCTCGTGTTGGTATTGGTTTCCTCCAGGTGATCCCCCACAGTCCAAACACATGAGGTACAGGTGAATTGGGTAAACAAAACTGGCCATAGTGTATGAGAGCATGTATAAATGTGAGAGTGTATGGGTGTTTCCTAGTACTGGGTTGCAGCTTGAAGGGCATCCGCTGTGTAAAAAATATATGCCGGACTCCTGATAAATAAGGGACTGAGCCGAAGAAAAATAAATGAATGAATGCACGTTACCAGTCAAAAATAGATTAGCTAATAATGACTGCAGTTCAACATCAACTATTTCCCTCTGAAGCTAGGGGTAGGTTGGGATTAGGGTTTAATTACATATTTTTATTGCATGTTGAACTGTGTTTTTAAAAAGATGCTACAGAATGTGATGTCATATTATGACCATTGCGTCATCCACAGAAATTTTGAGTGTCCAATATCTAATGTGACAACCAAATTACAGTAATAGTTCACAAAAATTTACAAAATCCCATCACATGTTGAAAGGAAATGGAAATAGTAGATTTGCATGATAAATGGATGGCCATGAAATTCTAGTTTTGAGACTAGTGGTACAGTACTTACCGTAGGAGTTTATACTTGGAGACAAAGGCCTTGGTGCAGTCAGTGTGTGTGCAGTGATACGGCCTTTCCCCTGTGTGAGAGTACGAATGCACCTTCAACTTCTCCAAACTGTTGAAGGCCTTTTCGCACAGCTGACAGGAGAAGTTCTTCCTCACTTTCCCCTCCTCTCTCCTTTTCCTCACTCGACAGTGTTCTGCCACAGTGGGGCAGTCTTTTGGAGATACTGTTGCCATGGCAACTTAGCGATAGCAAGCCATGTGGTGGACACTAATGATACGTCCCAGCACAGAGAGTGCGAGAAAGCCCAAATCTTCAACACAGCAGAGACAAAAGGCCCTAAGAAAAAGATATGAAAACTGTGGATTGAGTTGTTTCTGTGCATCACCAAAAAAACTGGTAACACTTTATTTCGATGGTCCATTTGAGAATTAGTAGACCATCTACTTAATATATGTTGACATTGACATTCAACAGACATTTAACTGACTATGAGACACTTTGCAAGTACATGTCAACTTACATTAACCCTACCGCTAACCCTAACCCCAACCTAACAGTCTACTTATAATCTAATTAGAATTAGTTGCAATGTAACTTAAATTCAACAAACGGACCATCAAAATAAAGTGTGACCAAAAAACGAACTAGTTATAAACGTATCTTATACAGCTTCAGTTTTACTGAAGCTAAAAAAGAAAAGAAAAAAAAAAACCAAAACAAAACATGTTTATAGTACATAGCTTATAGCTTACTATATAGTATTAGTATAAGGAACACATATTCACTATCAATGACTTTTGACTCAAAATACTCCTAATATATGGCTTGTTAAGTTGTGGAAGTCATGCAGAATACACCATCAACATGTGCTGTATAAATACTAATACACAGCCAATATGTCAGCTAATATGAAACTAGTTCAAACTGAGTATTGTTCCTCCAAGACATAAAAGGAGAGCATCAAGCATCAAGCATCAAAAGATAATTATACAGCTTTAAATTTTATACTACATTATACACAGTTCAATAGCCCTGTTTATTTATTTTAAAGTCAAACAATGACTATAATACGATTTCTAGAAGACACAATCTAAAACCTCATTCGGTGCAACAAAAGTCTTGCCAGGCAAATTAAGAACAAACTACATTTTATGCCATATTAAAATATTATTTTAAGCATTTTATTTAACAAGGTTCATATTTAATTTCCTAAGTTTTACCCATTCCACAGCAATAAGGTTTTAATAAATTAACCAACACTGTAAATCCTTATAGTCAAATTTACCAAATGAAATGAGTGTGGTAAACCCAAATCTTACTGGAAGTTAATTCTACTCAATTAAAAAGAGTTTTGAACTCAATCAGTTCCAGGTCTTTTGTATATATAGGTTTCCTCAAACAGTTTGAGTTGCCTTAACTTGCTGGGTTTTACAGTACTCAACTGGTATGAGATCTCTTAATTTATTGAATTTTACTGTGCTCAAATGGGCTCATGTACTCAAATGGATTTAGTTCACAGTACTCATTAGAATTGGTCTTTGAACTTAAATGGTTTGTTGCAATCGGTTTCCTCATTGGGTTTTAGTGTAGTTACACTTTTATGGAGTATTTAAAAAATTATTTGTGCAAATGGCAGTCATTTTTATAATCTACTGATTCTCACTAATCATTATTTTATTTGTTTAAATATTAGCTTTTTTACTTGTGCTATTCTTGTGTATATTGTTAAAATATGCTAAATATAGTACAGTATGTGAATATAAGTATGTAAATTAAATAACCAACTGAAATCTTCATACTGTATTTTGCATTGAGCAACATTGGTATTTTAAGTATCAGTATGATTCGTGTATAGTATTATTACTTATTAATTTATACATTTGAATAAGTACAGGTCAGAAGCAAGATGTTCCATTTAAACTGAACGATAACTAAGCATAATATTACCGATTTTTTGAAATAATATCACAAAAGTTATTTGAAAATTTAGAGTAGACACTTTACTTGCATTGAATATGCATCATTTGTATAATCTTTAGTGATATACAGTTGAAGTCAGAATTATTAGCCCACCTTTGATTCTTTTTCTTTTTTAAATATTTCCCAAATGATGTTTAACAGAGCAAGGAAATTTTCACAGTATGTCTGATAATATTTTTTCTTCTGGAGAAAGTCTTATTTGTTTTATTTCAGCTAGAATAAAAGCAGTTTTCAATTTTTTAAGAACCATTTTATGGTCAAAATTATTAGCCCCGTTAAGCTTTATTTTTTTCAACAGTCTACACAACAAACCATTATTATACAATAACTTGCCTAATTACCCTTACCTGCGTAGTTAACCTAATTAAGCCTTTAACGTTTTAAGCTAGAAGTGTCTTTAAAAATATCTAGTTAAATACTATTTACCGTCATCATGGCAAAGATAAAATAAATCAGTGATTAGAGATGAGTTATTAAAACTATTATATTTAGAAATGTGTTGGAAAACAAGGATAAGTGTTCCTTACATTTCATTACATGTAGGAAAAAGTGTTAGAGGTCTGTATTTTGTGATTAATGTTTCTATTTTTCCCTGTTTATTTATGCTTTTAAATTGCATTATGGGACCTTTCAATCTTTCAACAGCCTTTCAATCTTTCTTCCAACAAATTTTAACCTTGAAAAGTTTGAAAAAGTGATTTTTTAATGACAAATTTTAATAGTTTGCAGTGCTATATTGTCTGGGTTGGTGTTATATATTACGATGCAAAAAGGTTGTAGTAAACAGCCAGTACATGTTCTGTTATTTTACAGACTTTCAAACAACTAAAATGTCAATAAAAGGTACTGTAGAGATGAATTTTCAACATCAAAAGTTAACAAGAAATCAACATCCCATAATGCAATTCAATCACAACCGTAATTAAACAGATAAAAACTTAATTAAAAGAATTAAAAATATTTTTTACAGTAAGTTGCAAAGTCTAACTTATTCATTTCTAATGTCTTTTTTACATAATCTGAAAAACACCTCTCAGTCTGTAAATCATCGCACAAAACACTCAAAATGTGTCAAATGTGTATCTAAGAATGTACTGCTTACTAATCATGCCGCCGTCTCTTTTATACTGCTCTGTATTATGCTTCATTTTCCTTCATTTCTGTCCCTCACAAAACAGAAACAAAACTTACAAATGTTTGACTGGCTATCTCCTGAGTTTTTTATACAAACTTCTCGCTTAATTCATTCCATGTGTGTCTTTGCTATATTATTTCATCAGAATCTGAAACCTTCAATGATCTTTGTGTTAATTCAAGTAAAAGAAAATGTGATCATTTAAAACTTTAGGTTATCATTAGATACAATGAAATGTTACTTTAAATATAAATGTTTTTTAATCAGGGATTTCTTACACTTCCTATTTGCTGAATTAGAGTCTACAATCAAACAATATTAAAAATAAAGGCTGTGTTGTGATAGTTTTGTAAAGAACTTTTCTTTCTTTCTTTCTTTCTACATTATACACAGTTCATTAGCCTTGTTTATTTATTTTAAAGTCAAACAATAACTATAATACTATTTTTAGAAGACACTAACTAAAACCTTTCCACTGCAATAAGGTTTTAATAAATTAACCCAACACTGTAAACCATATAGTCAAATTTACCAAAAGAAATGAGTGTAGTTAACCCAAAGAAAACGTAATATTTTAAAACTATAGGTAATCATTAAATACAATGAAATGTTACTTTAAATATAAATGTTTTTAATCAGTGATTTCTTACACTTCCTATTTGCTGAATTAGAGTCTACAATCCAACAATATTACAAATAAAGGTTGTGTTGTAATAGTTTCGTAAAGAACTTTCTTTCTTTCTTTAATGGAGGAGGTTGATTTATTCGTTTATGTTTTAGATTGTAACAGTTACATTCTTATATATTTATTACAAAATTATTCTTTTAATACTCGGCCATTGAAATAATCCTTAGGATCTATTTTTAGGATTTAACTAAAATTGTAAACTTTATTTATAGTGAATTCTGCAAAAATATTAAAACTTTTCTTTCTTTCTTTTTTATAAAACAGATGATTAAACCATTTTAATGCATTCTTGTATACCATCTTCATATTTAAAATGAAGAATTTCCTTTTTATGACATGAAAATATTTTATAGGATAACATTTTTTCACTTTAGGAAAAGATTTAGCAATTAAATAGCATAAACACAAAACACATGTAGACATAAACATCTCAAATTTGTCCAATCCACTCCAATATATTATAAATACACAGAAAAAAAAAGATCTTTAAAAAAGAAAAACAAATATTCTATTTTATCACAACAAAAACAACAAAGTATCACAGACGTCTACAAAGTTCCAACAGTTAGGCTACACATCTTCTGATCGTGTAAAACAGCATCTAAGAACTTTATTACCTTTAACAATTGTGAGTTTGTAACAATACCGGCGTTTTTAACCCTTACAATCAATATGAAATACAGATAAAACATCTACAGTGATGACAAAAATAAACATTAAAAAATCTACTTTGATGAAAACACTTCATATTTGATAATATATTTCAGTTCTTCTTGCAAAATGTATTTTTATAATAGTATTAGCTACTTTTATAACAAGTGTATTATACTTTAATAGACTAACAATCACTGCACCTTTCTGACTACTCTGTCAAACTTTATGAGGTCCTGAATATGCACATTTGACACAGTGCATGATAAAACCTAAATCTTTTCCTGCGAAAGAAATCTATGCAGCTCGTACCCATAAAAACAGAGAGCTACAACAGAATGTTTCGAGTTTTGAGCATGTTTTAGACTAGACATTTCCCACTCACATTTAAACCAGGAACAGAAGAGCTGTAACTGCGCAGTAAACCCGATGACCCCGTTCAACTCAAAAAGCACATCGAGAAGAAAAGGATGGAGGTCCTCATAACCCCTTAAAGAGAAATCAACCCTTCTACCGCATAAACAAAGAAAACAGGGCAACATAATATTATCTGGTTTTATTAAAGTTTTTATGTAATATCGCTGTAATATCAACTTGTTATAGTGTTGTTATTGTCGCAGGTTTTCCACCTTTTGCTATGTAGGCTATTCATATGCCGTGTATGCACCAACTCTCTTGTTGCGCGCGCTCGTGGGCACACGCACACATCGCATAAACATCTAACCAGTTGCACATAAACAATGTATACTTTTATTTCAACAGTTCCCACATGCCGCTGATGCTCTCCTGCATGTGTTCCCACACGAGCGCCATCACACGCACAAGTTACATATGACAGTTATTTGATTGCAAGCTATACAATAAATCTAGACATTCTGCAAAAACACACCACACCCGCGTCCTACAGCACCCAACTGTTCTCATACTATTAAGGAATTTTCAGTGTCACCAGATAAACCAAACTACTACCAGCATCGTTCTGTTTTGGGGGATTTAATTCCAGTTGAACTTCATCAGTCACTCATCCTGAGGACTTTTTTCTCTCTGAGTCGAATCTGGACAGATAAACATTCAAGAGCTCGACTCGGCATGTCCTAATTAGTCCCCCTTCACTTCTCCCACCATTTTGGTTGTTTGTGATATTGACAAGCAACTTTCTCTTCCTATAATGACCCACAGTGCAACTTAGTGTCACTCACTGACACCCCTAATACTGTATACTGACGGTGAATCCGAAAAGGCTAACTTTGTAAATTATGTGAGAGTCGAATAAAGTTAAACAATTAGAGTATTAAATTTAGCGTTTAACTGTGTTCACGGACATGGAAGGGTGCTTCTATCACAAACTCCGTGTTTGCGGGCATGTTTGTGTCAAAACTTTCGCACCATATATGCAGCGTGTATTGTGTGTTATTTGAACACGAGTGAGTTCGCTGCGGCTACGGCCGAAGTCCTTATATTTTGAAAAAATAATCTTGAAATATTTACTAAAAACTTTTTTTCAACTTTTCTACAACTACACGCGTTTCTCTGTTTATTGACATTCGTCTGCGCGCAACGTGACTTGACAGAAACAAATAACAGAATTATGCTACATTTTCTACAGAGTCCAATATTCCGTCGCTTTTCTCCCTAGTTGCAAACTGGCGCTGATTAACACAAAACTTTTTTTCTCTAGCTCACCCCTCTCTCATAATTTGAATAACCCCGATATTTTAATTAAAGAACAGCGTAACAATTTTCGTAAAATGCGTAAAACTTACCGCGGGAGCGTTAACATCCTTTCTATGGTATTTTTCTTGACTTTCAACTATTTCCCGGATTTTTAATAATTTTTTTCTCATATTTTTTGCTGGACGCGGCGGGCCTAAAAATTGTTTGCTTTCCCCTCTTTCCAGCAGCCATTGTGTATGCGCTGCGATGCAACCAAACCATGAGTTAGCC
>CAIGQQ010040405.1:2480001-2490658 GCA_903798035.1 Danio albolineatus | reverse complement strand
TCACCTATACGTTTCACTATCCTCAGATCTCCGTCTGCTTCATAACAACAACAGCAATATAAGAGCCCATATGCTGTATTTTTGCTCCTTAAGACACCCACGTTGGCTTTTTCTACATTCAAACGTTAATATGTTGTATTTTGAAACTACATAACATGACTGCATTGTACGATGTGGCTTTTTTTTTTTTTTACAAACACATTCAAATGTTGTATTTCAAAGCACAACAAAAGCAGTGCATTGCTCAAGTAGGCTTTTTCTACACACAAACACATTCATATGTTATGTTTTGAAATGCATAACAAATAGGGATGCAACAATTATAGATTTTGGTTGTTAGATTATAGTCTGAAGAATAGTCATGGTTTCACGGTTATCACGATTATTATGCATTTATTAAATTCAAAACAGTGTTGTTTATTGCTGCTCAGTGACCAAATACAGTACAAACTATTCATAAAAAAAACTATAGTCCATTTCTCTCTTTGGACTTAAAAATAAATGTAAAAGTTTTTGATTTAAACATGAGTAATGATTTTACAATCAAAATAAATGACAGAACAATGATTAAATAAATAAGAATAAATAAAAAATAGTATTTGTCTAATGTTAATTTAAGCTATATATTAGCTAGGAATTTAAATGAACTGTTGTTATTATCTGCGTTCATGCATAATTAATTTAATAATTTGTAATAATTCGTCAAACATATCTTTTGTTTGCATTGCACTGAAAGCCACGCACAACTCTCACCACAACAGCGTGAGATCATTTCTACTGTGTGCGAGTGCGTCGGTCCGCTCCCAATACGCACATGTTTCCATTGTAAATAATGAACTTGCGTGCAGAAAAGACGTGATATGTTAACGGCCTGCTGTTATAGTTACTCCAATGTGCGGAACTTTAAACTTGCACACAGTTGGCATAACTTTGTTTAGTTGCTGCAGCTTTGGTCCATGCAACAGAAACACGGCATTGAGAAGCCTTTACGATTAATTAACCTTGGTGAATTAAAGCACGGTTAATAGTGTAATCGGCTAATCATTGCATGCCTATTAATGATATTAGTGCATTGTACAAAAGACCTTTTCTAGAAACATATCCAAATGTTTTCGGCTGCCCACACCACTCATATGAATGTTTCCCAGAGATGGGTTGCAGCTGGAAGGGAATCCGCTACATAAAACAAATGCTGGATAAGTTGGCGGTTAATTCCGCTGTGGCGACCCCAGATTAATAAAGGGACTAAGCCAAAAAGAAAATGAACAAATGAATGTTGCCACTCGTTTAATAGGTGACTTACGCTCTGCGCAGCCTGTTAAACTGCAGCTTGTGCTGTATTTAACAGATGTTTTTCTACTGAACTTTTTTTTGATGTCTTGGTCACACTATTTGGAGGGCTGGAAGAAATTGCCTCAGGGGCCGGGTTCGGCCCGTAGGCCACCAATTGAATAGCCCTGGTTTACAGTTACAGTTTCTGTTCCTTTTGTATACAATGTATGTCTCAGGACCATCGCTGTCTATGGAGGATGAGGAAGCACTCGGATTTCATCTAAAGTAACTTAATTAGTGTTGATGATAAACAAAGGTCTCAGAGAATTGGAATGACATGAGGATGAGTAATTAATAACAGAATTGTCATTTTTAAGTGTTTTTTGACTAATTCTTTAAGGATATTCAGCATAAGCCTTCAAACTGAAGTCAGAGAAGAAATGCCATTCAAGAGCTGAAGCTAATTTTCAGATTTTAACGTATGATCATCGAGACAATTTTTTAAATATCACATTAATCGGTCACCTCAAGAATAACAATGTGTGCTAATAGCATAGACATGCAGTATGTGAGTTGGACAAAACTAAATTGGCTTTAACATATGAGAAAGTGTATGGTTCACAAATTAGTGTACTCTCAGATTTGGGTTGAAGCTGGAAGGGTGTCTGCTGCATAAAACATAGATTATGCCAGAGTAATTGGTGGTTCATTCTACTGTGGTAACCCCCTGTAAGCTAAAGGAGAGTGAGTGAGTAAGTGTTAAAATCCTTATTTGCATATCTGCAGTGCAAGTGTCAATGACTGGACTTACCGACCTGTTTGCATAAAGGCTATAGAGCTCAACAACCATGTCGGTTGCGATTATTTTTTTACAGCACTTTTCATACTCAAATGCTGTAGTGACTTTTTATATAATGTGTTGTTTCTGAGACTGTCCAAAGGATGATAAAGAATCATGCAACTGGTTGTCAGTTTCTAAGCATGTAGCAATAACTACACAATTGGCAGTGAGGAAAAGTGAGGAAATATTCTAATAAAAGTAAACATATATAAAATAAAATAAAATGAAGCAATAAAAATGTATTATGAATATCAGTATAGTGATATTGCAGTATATTTCAAGGACTGAATTATTAACATGAATTTGAAAAATGACCATTGAATTCCAGTGGGTTTTATGCTGTTGGCAGCTGATAATTCACTGTACCATGCAAACAGTGGCCTGCACAGTCCCTGTTTTTGTTGGTATGAGCGTTTAACATTCTAGAATGCATTTTACATCCTGTCCAGGTTGGCATATCCACGATTAGCAATTGAACATGATTTTATTGCTCAATAAAAGTTGATAGTTTTTGCCATTTTCCTAACAATGCATAATTGCATGGCTAGTTTTATTTCCTTAATTGCATTCACTATTGCTTTTCCATTACTCTGTACAAACAAACCTACAACTCACTTTTTGGTAGTGACCCAGTTTGAATCTCTGAGCAACCACAAGTTCCAAATATGCAAACGCTACTGAGACTAAGAGATAAGCACACAGACACACTCACAAAACACACACAAATCTGAGAGCGGAGAATGCTGAATTACATGACCTCTGTCATATTCTGCCTCTGCCTCTGTCCTTTTCTCAGTCAAACTCAGAATTATTTTTGTTTCATAACATGCAGCTGAAGTTAAATGTCTTTGATTTTTAATAATTTATCAAATAGTTCCCAAGAGCTGTGTAATGGCCCTAGTAATGGGTTCAAGTCCGGTAAAGAGCAGTTCCAGAAAGCAGGTAAGACAAAAACAAAATCCAAAAAATAAAATAAACCTGTAAATAACAGGGTGAGAATGTGGTAAAGTCTGGAAACGTGGTAAAAAGGAGACAAGGGCTTTTATTTTTTCTAGATTGCCTTTGAAAATTGGTGGTTGGGTTTAGGGAAGTGTGTGGGCGGGTCTATCGTTAAAATTGGTTGGGTTTAGGGAAGGAGGAGGGTGGGTCAATCAATTGGTTTGTCAGTCAGTCAGTTGTTTAGTCAGCCAAACAATCAGTTGACAGCGGCTTGTGGTGGGTTTACGCGAGAACAGCAGGCGCGAATGGCACTTGTGAGAGAAATTTGAGATCTCAAAAAGCGTACACAGCGGCCTCTCATGAATTCGCGAAAACAAAAAGTGCAAAAATACGTACATGTACCTCCCGGGATGTATTTCGCATCCTTCAGAAATGTACATGGGACTACGTTTTCAGAATGAGTCTGGGTTGAGTTTGCATGTTCTCCCACTGTTCGTGTGGGTTTCCTCCGGGTGCTCCGGTTTCCCCCACAAGTTCAAAGGTATGCGCTATAGGTGAATTGGGTGAGCGAAATTGTCCGTAGTGTATGTGTGTGAATGAGTGCGTATGGGTATTTCCCAGTGATGGGTTGCAGCTGGAAAGGCATCCGCTGCGTAAAACATATGGTGGATAAGTTGGCAGTTCATTCCACTGTGGCGAACCCTGATTAATAAAGGGAATAAGCCGAAAAGAAAATAAATGAATGAAATTATTTATTAAAATTATTAGGTTTAAAAATGTGTTGAAAAAATTGTGTCTCTGTTAAACAGCACTTATTTGGAGAATATTTGGAAAAAAATGAAAATTTCACAAGATGGCTAATAATTTTGCCTTCAACTGTATAACTGTGAAAATCCTCAGAGAAAAGCATTTCTGAGTTCTTCAACACCTTATATAACAATATAATCTATGTACCCTCCATTGACATTTGTGTTAGAACAGCCTCTGGCTGCACACTCGCTTATCTCCGCTCTTATCTCAGATTTACATCCCATCAAGAGCTTTCGGATGATAAGTGAGCAGCAACCACAGAAAAAAACAAAATCACTCTATGCTTATCATTTATAATTTCCTCCATTATTCTTGCATGAATTATTCCTGCCTATGTTTAAAAACATTATAAAGGTTATGTTGTACTTGTTTGTATGCTTTGGATTAAAGCATTCTTCTCATGTGGGGTCCCCCAGGGCTCCATCTTAGGGCCTATTCCTTTCTCTTTAAATATGCATCCAGTTTTAGGAAGTATAATATTTCATTGTTATGCAGATGACACACAGTTACATTTGCCAATGAACAAAAACAGACAAATTCTGTAACACCACTTTTATGTTGCTTGAAAAAATCAGTTCTGGATTTTTTAAAAACATTTTTGAAAATTCCTTCTGGTTTAATGCAGGGGATGCATGTTGGTCTCCTGACATGGTTTTGGGTGTTTTAAAACCATGTGTGAAGCCCAAAAAAGTGTGGCTGTTTCAATGGATGGTGATTTTAAGCTGGATAAACAGATTCATTTGTTTGTTTTTTTGTTTTCAGCTGAGCCAATGCTCCAAGGTCAAATCTTTTCTGCATTACAAAGATTTTGAAAGAATTATACACATTTTATTCAATCTTGTCTCAATTACTCTAATGGTCTCTATCTAGGCATTGGTCTGACCTCCCTCAATAGACTGCAGATGGTTCAGAATGCTGCTTTGTTAACAAGAACACAGAAGCAGGATCATATTACCCCTATTTTGCCCTCTCTCCATTGGCTTCCTGTTCATTTCAGAATTGATCTCAAGATCTTAACATTGCTGTTTAAAGCACTAAATGGTCTGGCACCATCGTACTCAGACTTAACCCTGCCATATGCTCCATCAAGAGGTCTTAGGTCCTCTGACCAGTCACTGTTAGCTGTCCCTCGTGTAAAACTGAAAAGCAGGGGGTACCGTGCATTTGCAGGAGTAGCTTTTAAGTCTATCTTTATAGTCTGGCATTTTACACAGTTTGCAAGTTGTTATCCTATTTTATTTTACTCACTATATTTAGTTTTTTCTCTTATCATTGTATTTCATAATGTCTTATTATTATGATTATTTTGATTTGATCGAACTCCTACCTGTACAGCACTTCAGTGAACACCTGGTGTTCTTTGACTGTTCTATGCGTTGACATTGAAAGCGTATGCTAATTAATTACTTTCTTTTTTATTATTCTGTTAAATTTTGAGTTACAAGTTTTAAATCGATTGCGTGGAACCCAGCATTTTTTACAGTGTAGAACCTGTTTGGTTAAGTAGGTAAGAAAACAGGTTTAGTTTATTTCTTGAAAAGCAGTTACTTACTTTGTGTTAGCACCGTCAAACATGCCAGTGTTAATGAAAAACGGGCAGACTATGGTGGTCTTCACTCCATCACAGCCTGTGGCCAGCAGCTCTAGTCCCATTGACTCAGCAAATCCAACTGCAGCAAACTTACTTGCGCAGTAATCTGTACAGAAAACCAAAATCAAAATGTCATTTGAAATGTGCACTACTTTCAAAATAAAACATCAGTGTGACTGAGAATATATACCTGCCAGTCCATTCACTCCAATAAGTCCAGCAGAGCTTGCAATGCTCACCAAATGACCATGGTTTCCAGCAATCATTGCTGGCAGAAACGCCTTGTACGTCTAAGAGGAGAGATAAAGCTATTAGGTCTATTCTGTTTTAAAATATTTAGAACATTTATATTTTTAACAGACTGACGTTTTTGTGAAGGTAACAGCATCTTTAAATTGTAACCTCAAGATCGTATGTTGAGGGAGCAGCATTATTTTCTTATGGCCAGTAACAAATAAACAAACCTGTGTAACCATACAAACCCATAATCTGTTCATGGACAAGTCTTCCCTTTGCTTAATATTTTTTGTACAGTGCTGTCTCTCTTTAATGTTCAATATTATCTATTATAACAGGCCAACTTACAAGTTTTGTAAATAGCAAACTACCAAACCAGCAGATTTTTAACTATGATCTTATTTCTGTAGGCCAGAATGTCACAATAAATAAGAAGAGAACAGGTTTAATAAAAGAGAATTTATCATATTAAGCTATAATGTTTTCCAGCTTGAAATAAATATGGTATAATTTATCATTTAAAAATTTATCAGCATTTGTGAGGTATATACAAAATGAATAAATTATATTTGAAATAATTTAATAAACCATTTAATCTGGAAAGGGTTTTTATTTTTAAAAGATCAATTGAGTTAAAGGTTATTTAGCTCTCCAATAATACTAACAGACCCTTGTTAATATAATTTATCTTGATATACTGGCATAAGCCTAGAGAAATACAGTCTTAAAGTCAAAGCTCGGCTGGGTAGGTTGGCATTACTGTGTGGAGTTTGCGTGTTCTCCCCATGTCCGGTTTCCCTCACAGTCGAAAGACATAGTATAGGTGAATTGGGTAAGCTAAACTTTCCATTATGTATGTGTGTAAATGACAGTGTATGGGTGTTTCCCAGTGATGAGTTGCAGCTGGAAGGGCATCCGCTGCGTAAAACATATGCTGGATAAACAGGTGGTCCATTCCGCTGTGGCCACCCCAGTAAAATAAAAGGACTAAGCCGAAAAGAAAATTATCGAATGAATACTTAACAAATAAAATAGTATACAGTAAAAACAATACCAAGTAATTGAGTAAATGTGTAATTTATGATTTGAGACTGGATGAATATTACTTGGCCAATATTATTTTAGATATTACATAGTACATAGTAATAACTAATTATTAACACTTTTCTTTTTGAATGTTATAATCTGAATGCAATAAATTACTTATTACATTATTACATAATGTAATGTATTATATTATTATTATTTATTATATTAAACTATAATTTCAATTCTACATTATTTTGTTACTGTTAATTCAAAACAAAAAACAAAAATTACTGAAAAGCCAAATGAGTATCCCATGAGCAACCAAATGATCATGAAATGAAATGTGTGATTTTGAAACACATGTCTGCATTCCCTCACATATTTTCCATTTGATTATTGGCAAATGAAGCTCATGGGTTTTTTTTCTGGGGTTTTTTCTATTATTCATAATATCCATTTCTGATCATTCCAAGTTTCTATGGACACACAAGTTTGATTGCACATTAAACTCATGACCCTGGAAAAGGGAACTGGTCTCTCAGCACGAGAAGTTGTAATCATAAGAAAGGTTGTACTGTTCTATCAACAGACCACGAGGCCTTGTTCTCACATGATAATAAGTTATTTCAAACAGACAGACAAACAGACGTATAGATAGATGGGTATAAAGATACACTGTGAAAAGCCATGAGTTACTTAAATGTAAATAAACATGTTGACTTAAAAGCAACATGTTCATTTTACTTTAAAAAAAGTCAGTAAACCATTGATTTTGTTTACTTAATAATTATAAGGCAATGAGTTTACTCTCTATTTTAAAAATAAAGTCAACTAATCCCTTTTTACAGTGTAGATGGAGTAAAGCTTTTACATACCCAGAAATGTGCCAGACTGTTGACCTCCATGGACTTTTCTATAAGCGAATCAGGAGAATCCATGAACTTCTTCCCCGTAACAATGCCTGCATTATTTATCAAAATCGTGACATCACCAACCTCACGTTTTACCTTGATAGAACAAAGGGAAGTAGTGGTGAATTACACTGCTTCTTAATGGACTGTCAAAGCATAAACTCATCGATTTGGAAAATTTACTTTTATTTTGACTGAGAAAAGTTATATGTGCTGGCCAGTTTTGTTTATTTGCCTAATAAATGAGAATAGGCTACAATTTTTATTTAAAACTTTAAGAGTCCTTTTTTTGTAATGATATATGATGTAATACATTTGTATTTTTAAAAATAAGTATTTTTTTCATAGTTCTTTATTCTAAATCTTTAGGAAATAGTTTTGGTACAAAATGTTACTAAAATGCAGTATTTAAACTTCACAATTAAATAGAAAATGAGGCAAATAACTGCAAAAAGGTCATTTTTTGAGAAAAAAAAAGAACCACCCCTTTCACCAGGCTGCCTATGGGTCTGCATGTACAGTCAAGCCTGAAATTATTCATATACTTCAGGGGTATAAATAATTTCGCACTTGACTGTAGGTCCACTGAAAATAAACCATATGCATGTGAGAGACAATTATAATGTTTATGGCATTACAAATCTGATGCCACTAAAAACACATGAGTGTAACTGACATGTCAGTCTTTTCAGGTTCTGAAAACAGTCACAGCAAACATTTTAAAAATATGTGTAGGCTATGAATGAATGAATGAATAGTTGGTAACACTTAACAATAAAGTTCCATTAGTTAATGTTAATGTATTTACTGTACTAGCATGAACAAACAACGAACAATACATTTATTACAGCATATTCATCTTTGTTAACGCTAGTTAATGAAAATAAGTTGTTCATGTTAGTTTTTCTTGTTAACTCACAGTGCTTTAACTATAAGTTCAACAAGCATTTGTAATAATACATCAGAAAACGTTGAACTATGATTAATACATGTAGCCCATGAGTATTGTTCATTCTTAGTTCATGTTAGTAAATAGGCCTACATTATAACCTAGCAGTAATGGAACTGTAAAGTGTGACCAAATAAATAAATAAACCATATAATAAATGCCCTTTGTAACAGTACAATTAAACTACTCAACTATTCACGTACTATTTGATCACAAAACAAAAGAGCTTTAAAAGTCATTTAAACCATGTCGCTTACGGGTCTTTGTGTTTTGTGAAATCGTCTATTTACCTGGTTTGCGACTCTGTACACTTCCTCTCGGTCGCTACAGTCGCAGGTATATGTGTAGGCTCGCGCTCCGTACTTTTCTTTAATCATACGAGCCGTCTCTTTATTGCCGTCCTCATTAATATCCCACAGCACAAGGCGCGCGTCCAGGCGCGCGAACTCCAGGGCCATGAGGCGACCTATGCCGCTCCCCGCCCCGGTCAACAGCACAATCTCCCCGGACACATTCTTCCTTCGAGGCGGTATGAATAGCCTAACGAAGGCTTCCAAGCCGAGGACCAGGGAAAGGAAAAGCACCCGAAGAGTCTCCAAAAAAAAGTTCATGATGATGTGGCGAATATATCCTAGAGAGGGTTACACGGTCAACGAGTTTATTCAACTTTTTAACTACAGTAACATTACGACGTTTCTAAGCAATGTAGATATCACAACAAATGAATAACTGAAGTAAGAGTTGTCAAATATTCGTCTTGCAATGCGAAACAATTAGGCTATACAAGCCGCTCTTACCTCACTCGTTTCGTAAGCGCTCAATATTACAGCAGATTCAGATTGGCTTCATTCATTTCGCATTTAACTGTGCATGTCGGTGACCTTCGTTCAGCCTGCCCGGTTATTACACTTCGTGTTTACCGAAAGACAAAGTTCAGTATTTGTGTAGCGACTGTAACGGGACAGGATGCGATGGGCGCGGCGTATGTTTAACCATTTGACGCCCACTAAGTTGCTTGATAAAGACGCGCACTCTTGAAAAAATAAACGATTATTGCCTTCTGTTACTGGCCAACTTAAAACTTCAATCTAGCATTGAATGCCGCTCATTTTGAATGTGTTGTGAAAATCGTTGGGTTTTAAAGAACATTTGACCTACATGATACAGTACACACCCATCTGGTGTTCATCCAATAGGATTCATAGCTGACTTTGTGTTTAGGGACCCTATTTAATTGTATTTATTCATTTATCTATACATTCTTTCTTGCTTATTTGCCATTAAATAATTTCTCAACTATGTCTAGTTTTTTACTTGCTTAAGATCCCTTGCTTCAGGTCTGTTCAGATCAGAAGTAAATGTTCTATGTTGAATATTCCACTCCAAGAACACCAATAACTATAACTAATACAGGAACTCCAAAACAGCAATAAGGATTAGGGCTGCACAGTATTGGAAATTTTTTTAATATATTTTGTTTTGCTACAATGTATATTGCAATATGAATAGAATTTTAGCAGATGATTTGAATAGCGCTATTTAGGAAGATTTCATTAATTTAGATCAACTGGGATGATCAAGTCTATTATGCAGTGCACCTGCATAAAATACAATACATGCCAAGCATAAATAAATACAACACAGCAGAAATAAAAAAATAAACAGTGATTTATGGTTTTCAGTCAGTGTAACAGTATTCAAGTACAGAAATTGAACAATCAACATAAAATAACATGGCCATCATTGTACACATTACATTTAAATGTCATGGCACAATCACTCATTGGTTAGTACAATCGCCTCACAGCAAGAAGGGCACTGGTTGAAGTTCCGACTGGGCCAGCTGGCATTTCTGTGTGGAGTTTGCATGTTCTCCCTGTGTTCATGTGGGTTTCTTCTGGGTTTCTTTCTTCTATATCCAGCCACAACCCAGTATAATGGCATTCACACACGCACTCATACAATATGGCCAATTTAGTTCATATATATATATATATATATATATATATATATATATATATATATATATATAGAGAGAGAGAGAGAGAGAGAGAGAGAGAGAGAGAGAGAGAGAGAGA
>CAIGQQ010040405.1:2444633-2471658 GCA_903798035.1 Danio albolineatus | reverse complement strand
CATTTTATAAGTAATCACCACTGAAATTAGTTTTGTGTTATGTTTAAGGTTCATTGTATGGGTAATGAATTGGAATCACTAAGTACACAGAGCATGTGTAACAACAAGGACACCTTTAAATAAAGTGTTACTGAATCAATTTATGTATGGTTTGAAAAGTTTATTACATTTACTTCTCTGGTAGCCATGTTATAGTGATGATGAGTTTAAGAAATCATATGGTAATTTATGGTAATTTCAATTTATGCTCATTTCATTTGATTCCTTTCTCTCCAGCAAGACGCTGACAAGGTCCAGTTGTCTTTACTTGAAAAACATGGTCCGCCTTCAGCAAAACAATCCATTAAAACTGGGAAAGAGTTATTGTCTATACCAGGACATATAGGTAGCAGACATTTACAGGAGGTCAGTCATTCATTCATTTTCCTTTGCCATAATCACTGATTTATCAGGTGACCCTACAGCGCAATGAACTGCCAATTGCTAACATTTACAGCAGGTAAAACACAATGTTCACAGCACGAGGTCAAGGAATTGCGTTGCACCAAGCCTAAACAATATTTTCACAGGTTTGCTTGCACATTTAGTCATGCTAGTTGACAGTAAATGAACTTGGCTTATTGTCCTCAAAAAAGGCTCGGCTTGATCTATGTAGACAAACCCCTTGAGTGTACTTTTAAATTGAAAGACGATTAGGTGATTAGGTGGATGTTAAGGAGAGGTGGTGGGATGCCGGAAAAAATGTCAGCTGACACTATGCAATGGGTCACATATGCCCAGAACACACATATACACATACCCAGCGCAGTGCCTTTTTCAAGGGACTCACCTCAGCCATGGTATTGAGGGTGGAAAAGTGTGCTGGCACTGAACATTAGACCATGGCTACCCATACAGGTATACACTCTTTAGCCACTTTATTAGGTACACTTTACTAGTACCACGTTGGACCCCCTTTTGCCTTCAGAACTGCCTTAAACCTTCGCAGCGTACACTCTCAGGGGAAAATGGTACATTGTTGTACCAAAGAAGGTTGTCACTGGGGCAGTACCTTTTTATGGAACAGAATTGTCCCTTAAAACAAAGAAACAAATTTGTACCATTGCAGTTTATACCTTTAAGGACATAATATAAGGATATAATATTGTAGCTTCATCAAAGGTACAAAAAATCTGATCCATGAAGTTACCACTACAGTGACAATACACATTGTACCTTAACAGTGTCAAATATGTCCCGTCAAGAACTATTTAAAGGCATTTTGCTTTATCCAAAATGCGTCAATTTATTTTCAGTAAATATAAAACATCAAGTTTCCCAGAGATGGGTTGCGGCTGGAAGGGCATCCGCTGCGTAAACAATATGCTGGATAAGTTGGCGGTTGATTCCGCTGTGGCGACCCCGGATTAATAAAGGGACTAAGCCGACAAGAAAATGAATGAATGAATGAATAAAACATCAAATACATTTATTAAAAATGTTTCAGTTTACAAAAAGGTTTTTTTTGTGTGTGTGTAAATACACATTTCCATTTTCCAATGAAGAATAAAAAATACTTTAACATGAATCAAAAGTTCTATATTTTTCTAAACATTTCACAACACCTTTCACAAAAATGTTACAGAAATACATTCTCCCATCTACAATATAAAACTTTTTTTTCCAATTTTGACTTAAATGTTAATTTAATTTACTTAATTTTAAAATAGAAATATAATTATGCAAAAGTATTGTAACGAGATATGCACAATGTTTGATTAGTTTTACAATACTAAAGTATCTGCATGAACACTTTGCATATGCATGACTTTTGCCAGCTCACATGCATAGTGGAAAGCTAATTGATAGTAAATATCAACAATGAAAATGTGTCAGAAAATGCTTACCAAATGTTTATTAAAAATGCAGTTTACAATACCTATAGTTTTGTGTTACCAGTTGTTTTGTATTATAGAACTTAAAAATTAATGTTTATGAGTTTCTTTAAACATTTATGCTTTTAAATGATGATTCATATTTTAATTATCCATAAATCACTTTGCCTTTCCACTATATTTATTTTTACAGATATTGTAATAAAAAAGGAGTTTTTCAACACTTTTGTACCTTTTTTCATGTGAACAATTGTGTACCTCCATTTCAATTGTACCATAAAATGTACAGAACAGTATCACAAGAGGTCTTTTCTGTACTATATATGGTACAACTTTTACAAAGGTAAATTAAGAAACTTTGCTTAATGAACATTATTTGTACCACCGTGTACATTTTTTTCTGAGAGTGTAGATTCAACAAGGTACTGGAAATATTCCTCAGAGATGTTGGTCCATACTGACATCATAGCATCTCACAGTTGCTTCAGATTTGATGCCTGCACATCCATGATGCGAATCTCCGGTTCCAACACATCCCAAATGTCCTCTATTGAATTGAGACTGGTGACTGTGGAGGCCATTTGAGTACAGCGAACTCATTGTCATGTTTAAGAAACCAGTCTGAGATGATTCACGCTTTATGACATGGTGTGTTATCCTGCTGGAAATAGCCATCAGAAGATGGGTACACCCTGGTCATAAAGAGATGGACATGGTCTGCAACAATACTCAGGTTGGTACTAATGGGCCCAAAGTGTGCCAAGAAAATAATTCCCATACAATTACACCACCACCACCAGGTGCTACCATGTGATTGACTGATTAGAAATTTGCATTAACGAGCAGTTGGACCAGTGTACCCAATAAAGTGGCCAGTGAGTGTAAATAAGGACAGAATTTTGTTTATGGTTGAACTATCCAGTTGTCTGCAAGTCTGTAAAGACATTAACAGAAGTCTAAGGAGAATAGTGATCTGTTGTCTCAAGGTCAAAGTAAGATCTGGCAAGACTTTCGGTGTGGAATAATGGGAGCCACAATTCTCTGTCTGAGGAAATGTAGTTTACCTGTAAGTTGGCAAATTGTATTACACAGTCTCTGAGTATTGTAAGTTAAGGTTAGACTGTGTGAAATTAAACACCCATCTCTGCTTGGGTGCAAAAATATTGATATCACTTTTATTATGATTGTCTCTTTAACGCGTTTGTTGAATTTAAGATACATTGCAATTACATGCCAATCCATTTTTATTAGAGTAGTAGTAGATGGTTAGGTTGGGGTTAGCGTTAGTGTATGTTGACATGCACTTTTAGTCAGTTACAGTTTTAGTCTTACAGTTTCTTATAGTTAGGAGAATGTCAGCAGATATTAAGCAGTCTAATAATGATCTAATCAAATCAAATCAAATCAAATCACTTTTATTGTCACATCATCAGCAGCACGTGTGCTATGATGAGTGAAAAGCTTAGGTGCTGGCTCCAGACAGTGCAAAATACAACGACAGTGCAAATACAGCGACAGTGCAAAATACAGACAGTGCAAATACAACGACAGTGCAGATACAACGACAGTGCAAAATACAGACAGTGCAAATACAACGACAGTGCAGATACAACGACAGTGCAAAATACAGACAGTGCACAAATGCAGACAGTGCAAAATACACACAGTGCAAAAATACAACATGCAACAAAATACTCCCAAAGGGAAACAAAACAATGTACAATGTTGACAGCAGTACGTATAAGACGATGAATATGTGAATAGGTAGTTGTAGGCAGTATTGTTTTAAGTATGGATTGATAATGATAATTAGCTCATATGTAGTTGCACAGTAACTTATAATAAACAAAATGAAGTGACAGCAAAACTTTTCCTTTGCACCGGTCTTAAATGGTATCTTCAATGCATGACTTGGAGGTGATAGTCAAAGCTGTTCCCCCCAAAAAAGCAAAGCCTTGTTTTTCAACAGGTTTCCAACAAATCTCAGGATTTAGTTATGTTCAAAAGTGTTTGGATGAATCCTGAGAGATGTCATTCCGGAAGTTTGAAGCATTGCAGAACAGCTTTATGGTGAATAGATCAACCGACACTGCTTTGATTCAGATTTTGCAGCACTGACGTGATGCACTTAATAGCAACCTAAAAATGGATATATATGCCATTTATGTTGTTTTCACTCGAGCATTTGACAAAATTTATTATTGTCAACTTCTGCATTCTTTAGCTGATTTGCATGTCAGATGGTGCCTTTTGTTCATTTTGACGAGCTATCAGAATAACAGCAAAGGCTGAAGTGAGAGCCCTGTGTGCCTAACTGCTTTCTAGGGGTTACGCCTTTTTTTTTTTCTCTCATAAACCGTCTGCCTCTTTTGGTAGTCTCTGTGAAATATGCTGGTGATCTAAAAATCACAGAGCAACTAACGGCATACTTGCCAGGCCCTTTCAGAAGGCCTTGGATTCTCTTGGATTCTAGGACAAGAATTTACACTGACAACGAATTAAGCAAGATTGTGTACATACAAAAAAATCCCTCTCCTTGCTAATTCAGGACATACAATTCTAAAAGTTTCCACCTATAAATTGCTTGAAGTTCAAATATCTTCTGATTTATCATGGGACACTCATATTAAGTACATGATTTGGTCACGACTCATGTTTAAGTTATTCATTCATTCATTCATTCATTTTCTTTTCAGCTTAGTCCCTATATTAATCTGGGGTCACCACAGCAGAATGAACTGCCAACTTATCCAGCATATGTTTTACGTAGCGGATACCCTTCCAGCTGCAACACACTCATTTACATGCATACACTATGGACAATTTAGCTTACCCACTTCACCTACACCACGTCTTTGGACTTGTCGGGGAAACCGGAGCACTCAGAGGAAACCCACACCAACACGGGGAGAACATGCAAACTCCACACAGAAATGCCAACTGACTCAGCCGAGGCTAGAACCAGCAACCTTCTTGCTGTGAGGCGGTTGTGCTACTCACTGTGCCACAGTGACACCCTCATGTTTAACATAAGTGATTGAAACTAATTTAAATGAAAAAACAGTAACAATTAATGTATTACATTTTGGAAGTATCTTGCACATTACTGCGGTGATATGATAAATCCGATGCAGGATTTAGGTTCTTGAATTGAGCTTATTATCGAGGTAAAAGCAGATATATTTTGAAGGCAACAAAACTTTCTGATCAGTTCATGAAAAAAAGTGTCACATCCTCTGCACGTTCCCACAGTCCCAATCTCCATTCGCAATCACCAGCCACCACGCACCACAGCCGTGAGCACTGATTATTGATTCCTCACACCTGCAAGCACTTCCCTCAGCACACATAAATACTCGCCTCACTCATTCACTCACTGACTGGTATCACGTTCACACGACCAACCCTACCTTCTCATCTTGCTGTCCTTGGATGCTCTCCTGTGCTCCCAACGACTCAGCCTTGCCTTCATCGGATCCTTCTAAAGGGAAGTGACTTTGATTTCACATTAAGACTTGTGTGCATTCTATACTCACCTACCTGGATCTCCGGCTCCTTTCTGGATCAATCCTCCTGGCTTTGATCACACGTGTGCCTTTATTGAAATCCTTTCAATAAATATATCACTTTTGTATCCCTGACTCCCTCTTGTTGTGACCGTGACAAAAAGGTAAAAAAAAAAGGTAATGATACATTTTATTTATTTTTTTATTTACATTTTTTTTTTACAAAAGTATCAATGTCCTTTTTAGCCTGGATCAAATCAGGTTCTTGGGACAGTCGGGTTTTATTAACATCTACACTTACCACAATCCTAAATCCAACCTACTTGCGCTGTAACTCCTTCTCCATCTGCAGTGATACCTACTACAGCCATAGCTGAACATAGTTTCTCTCTAGGTTTGTTCTTTACTTCTGTCAGTGGGTGAAGTTTTGGTTCTTTGCCACTCTCACTTGCTTGGCTGAGGTTGGCAGAGCTGATGTTTGGTGAAGCTGCTCTTCACTGGATTATCTTTCATTTTACCTGAATTAAACTGAAATTCAACTGTGACATTATGATGAACTAAACCAAATCAGTTTTAACTAGAACTACACCAGCATTATATGAGTGCTTTCCTGCCTGCCTGATTGCTGGAATGTTCCACAATCTGAAATATTGTTGTGGTTTTTAATTCTTTTTAATCCATGTTAAGCTGCTTTGGCACAATCATAATAGTAAAAATCAATATAAAAATAAAGATGAATTGAACTGAATAATTTTGCTTCAACCAGCTAGATCTCTGCCTAATCCTTTGTGGTAGATTGTCTTGATGTCAGCCATCTGCTTTGAACTCCCAGCCTGTGTAATGTGAGAGCATAATTTGCTGCGGTGGATCTTTCTTCAAAATGAGAGCAAATTGTCCTCTTCATCTCTACCCTGCCTCAGTGCTGAAACTGGAAATTCACACGGAGACAAAAGAGTAAAGTGGTGTATCTGTCAAAAATGAACGTTCCACTACAGTGATCTTGGAAGCACAACCACAATGCACATTCTTGAGGGTTCCTTTGGTTAACCATCCTTTTTGTGGTGTTATTTTGTTACCTTGGTTGTAGCAAAGAAGTCTCTGTCATTAGCTACATATAAAGGTTGCATTTTATTATTTTATTGTATTTTTTAGAATTTAGCACAGTTGTCATTACTAGGCATTTACTTCTACTGTTTACAAGTCAAATTTATTGTTATGCCATATCGTGCCCATTTATAATGCTTTATTAATGTAAATATTAAGGTGTCTTCTGTTCAGTTTAGGTATGGTTAGCCAGAGGAGTTAAAATTATTTTGTGTCCCACATCAGCTCTTTTGTGGGTATCGAGGAGACCAGTGACCTTACCTGCATAACTTCATCAAGCAAAGACATCAACAAGGCACTTGAGTATAATTTTTTTTAAATACTTTCATAACATTTACAATAAGTTTCTATGAGTTAAGTGAGGGGTGAAGTACTTCCAGGATGTTGTTATCACAGAATTAAGCTCGACAGGCTTATTGGCAGTCTGACTTGAGACCATTAGAAAAGACTGAAAGTTCTTTATTTTGGGAAACAACCATCCCGGATGTACTTTTCCTGCTTATTACATGGCTACTTGCTACAAAATGTGAAAGTTGACACATTAATTTTTCTGAATCGTAATAATTTATAATTCTTTACAGAGAGAAAAACAGCTGAAAGAGTGTACACTAACCTGTGCATTATTCAGTCACAAGATGGTACAAACAGACAAGCAGATACATATGAATGTGGCTGTAACTATGATTACAGTATAGGTATCTGACTACACTCACCAGCAACTTTATTAGGTACACCTGTCCAATTGCTCGTTAACGTGAATGTCTAGAATAAATAGTCTAAAAATGTACCGAACCGTACCATACCGCGTTTTAGTCACCCTTTGCAAAGGGTCCCAAGCGTACCAACGGGTAACTAAAAGGCGGAGGTAGACGCGCAGCTGAACGCTATTGGCTCACAGAGATGCGTTATTTGCTAGTGCAACAAGCCAGAATGAAAACAAAGGACCCGCCATGTTTAATACACAGCTGAGAGACAATGCTCCGAAATAATATGAGCATATAATAACGAGCTATGGTCGACCCGAGCTTAAACAAACCTTGTCGTTGTCTTGAACAGCCACAAAGCCAAGAGAAGAGCAGATTCTTATGGGTTACGAGCCCATAAGCGCGATCGCGAGAGGTTTCGCTTTGTCTCTTGTGCTCGCGTGCACGTCAATATTTGAAATAACAAAGTTCTTAACCTGGATTATTATAAACTCGGAATGACGAAATTACTCTCTAACGAGAGAATAATGACGGAGAGGCTACATGTGCTGGAGAAGATAAAAGATACAGATGAGAGGTTTGCACTGACTGTGGGCTATATTTCGTGTTGTTTTTGAACCCAAATAAGGACCAAATGTCTGCTGTGTGTATTTTTTTCTGTAATTTGGTAACATCGGAGATTGTGTGGGGCTGAATGTGTTCATATATGCTGCATTTATTTATTTATTTTATATAATCGCGAACCGTAGGCTATTTCACATCATTGATCTAGTCATAATCAGATCATGTTCAGTCAGTTATTAACATTTTTACACCAGTGTTTGTGTATAATAAAGCATCTGTTTTGTGAGAAGTCCTTCTCGTATGATTTGTGAACGACCCATATAGCTTTACTGTAGACATTTCCTCGAGCGAAAATGACGTAGACTAAAACTTTGTCGTACACCACGCCCACCAAAAGAGTACCCTTTTGCAGTGGAAACGCAAGCCTGATAAAGGTGACCCGTACCGTTCTGTACCATTCAGTGGAAACGGGCCATTAGGCAGTTCAAACCGAGCATCAGAATGGGGAAGAAAGGTGATTTAAGTGACTTTGAACGTGGCATGGTGGTTGGTGCCAGACGGGATGGTCTTAGTATTTCACAAACTGCTGATCTACTGGGATTTTCATACACAACCATCTGTAAGGTTTACAGAGAATGGTTGGAAAAAGAGAAAATATCCAGTGGGAGTAAATTGCCTTGTTGATGCCAGAGGTCATAGCAGAATGGGCAGACTGGTTCCAGCTAAAAGAAAGGCAACAGTAACTCAGATAACCACTTGTTACAACTGAGGTATGCAGAAGAGCATCTCTGAATGCACAACACATAAAGCGTGAATCATCTCTGACTGGTTTCTTAAACATGACAATAGGTTCATTGTACTCAAATGGCCTCCACAGTCACCAAATCTCAATCCAATAGAGCACCTTTGGGTTGTGGTGGAACAGAAGATTCGCATCATGGATGTGCAGCCGACAAATCTGCAGCAACTGCGTGATGCTATCATGCCAATATGGACTAAAATCTCTGAGGAATATTTCCAGTACCTTGTTGAATCTATACCACGAAGGATTAAGACAGTTCGTTAAGTAAGTAAGATGTACCTAATAAAGTTGCTGGTGAGTGTATTATTACTACAAAGTCATCTAACAAAGACACATGTGTTTTGTCAATACTTGATTCTCGAACAGTATAGGTTTCCTATTCTAAACATATCTAATTGTTTGACTGTGCAAGATAAATAAATAAATACCTTATTATGACTATGCTAGGACTTGCCACTGCATCTACATATTGTTGTTCTGCTGGTGATCCTCCAATAATAGCAACAACAATAGTAACAACAACAATAAATTGCTCTGCTTAACTAACTAAGCCTTGTCTTAGCATCTACATATTGTTGCTTTTCTGTTGGTTTGAAGTGTTTCTGTTATCCTCATTTGTAAGTCACTTTGAATAAAAGCATCTGCTAAATGAACAAATGTAAATGTGATTTAACTTTGTGTCTGTTGCCTTAATTTGTGTCACTTTGGATAAAAGCATCCACACAATGAATGAATGCAAATTATAAATTAGGTAAGGGAAGATCATTCCTGATGGCAGAGATAATGCAGCAATTCCTCCAGTGAATTTAGCACAGTGGTTAATCTGCAACTACTTAACATGGTGAGTTGGCCAGATCTGCTTAATTTGAAGATTGCAAAACCTTCTACATTGAAGCGATCCCAAAGTGGAAGGTAAGATCTGTGTGCAAAGCTGTACTAGTTGAGGCAGTAAGCAAGGTCAGGGCACAGTGAATGATTTAAACCAGGGGTGTCGAACTTGGGGTGCATCTCAATCAGCTCTCCTTGCCTCCGAGGTTGAGGATCAGTAGCTTGTGTACACCTGAAAGGACAGTGATGAGCTTGGTTCCTTACATATTGGGACCCTGAGTGTGAGATGAGAACAACATCAAAAACAGATTATATAAACAAGAGCAGAACTAATATTTTTTATTTATATATTAATATATTATGATCTTTTAAAAACAACATTATATGTAAATTACAGTAGATAATTAACACAGGCAATACTAGAAACCCTTTGATATGCTGTATCTATTTAACCATTAACTTTTCAGGGAACAAACATTTCAGTGCACTGGATGAATTTTGGGGTGCCACGGTGGCGTAGTGGGTAGCACGATCACCTGACAGCAAGAAGGTTGCTGGTTCGAGCCTCGGCTTGGTCAGTTGTCATTTCTGTGTGGAGTTTGCATGTTCTCCCCGTGGTCCCGTGGGTTTCCCCCCATCTCCGATTTCCCCCACAAGTCCAAAGACATGTCCTATAGGTGAATTAGGTAGGCTAAAATGTGTGTGAATGAGTGTGTGCACTGTAAAAAATGTCCGTGATTTTAACAGTACAAGTCTGTATAATCTACGGTGAAAATCTGTAGAATGATTAACAGCTCATTTCTGTACAAAATACGGAAAATAACTGTAAAAGATCAAACCTTTGTTTTCGAGAAAGTAGGCAGACTGTCTGAAATCTCACCATACACCCTCATTCACTAGTCCCTAAATTAGTCAATTAGTTTAGTCCACTATAGAAAGTGTATGACCACAAATGACTGAATTCAGACACTGATGAACAGCTGCTGTTAACAAGCACAATCACTGAAGGAATAAGAAATTGAAGGAAGAAATAAAACTACACACACAGCCTCACACCAAACCAACTGAATTAAAACAGAGCTGGATTAAACAACTCCATTAAATAACAGCATTGCCAGCTTCACTGATTACAGTTTGACTTCATTTCTGTCATATCTGCAAGAATATTTGATAATTAACAGAGGTTTATTTTTTTTATTGAGAATATTTCATTTGACCTCACCATCGAGGAGATCAGAAGCTGCTATAGTTGGGCTCTTGAACCTTTACAGTTTTATCCTAAAGATTCTCTGGTTGTTATAACTGTGTTTCTGAAATTGATCGGTTATAGCAAAGAAAAAAAAAAGAAGTCATGAGAAAAAGAATATACTAAATGTTATTAATTGTTACAGATGTAGTGTTAAGTATTTTGTAAGTTGATTCGATAAAAAGTTGAAACATATTTAATCGTTGTTTGAGACGATACTGCAGCTTTACATGGAGAGTATACAAACAATTAGAAATTAATTATCAGAGTGTCATGCGCAAAACCTTGAAAACCCCTGCAGCCCGTTAAGACACACAGACATCAAGAATCAGGATATGAGCCTCAACCATGGTTGCTAAAAAGAAAAATCTGCATGATTCATTCATGCCCCAATGCATGCTGGGTGCCAGCATAGTGCAAAACTCCCAGCATGCATTGCAGCATGAATAAATTATGCAGCTTTATGTTCTTAAAATTACTTTCTTTGCCTTTATTTTATTTTGTTTTAGCGGTGTAATATTTCAGTAGATTGTTTTGTGTTGGTCTGGGTTGTATTTTATTTAAATTTTTGTTTGTCACCATTATTGAGATTCAAAGACTAATTGTTGATGTCTGTGTGTTTTTAAGTGCTGTGGTAGTTCAACGTTTCTCATTATGAGTGGTGAATTTAGACCTATTAAACAGTCAATGATTTCTAACGCTCCAATGGTTTCATTAATGTATGTTGTTAATTTCTCACACACAACTAACAAGATACTGAACGAGTTAACAAGCAGACAAGTTGATGTCATAGTTAATCTTATTATACTTATTCTTATAGTTTTTTTTTTGGCTTTTCATGCTATAAAATAGTGTGATCAACACAACTAATTATAGCAACCAATTACAATTTAATGTTATGATAAGAAGTTGAAGAGCCCAACTAAAGCAGACACTGACCTCCGTCATGGTGATTTCAAATCAACAACAAAAATTTAATTAAGAACTTTTGTTCACGACAGAAAAAGTCAAACGTCAGTAATAAGTGAAGCTCCTGATGTTTGTGATGTTGTTTAATGATCTCTGCTGAGATCTTGAGAAATAATTGTTTTATTGTGTGATTTGTTTTATTTTTATTAATTATTATTTTTATTTAGAGTTTAATTTTCAGTTGATTTCATCTTTGGTTTTGTCTGTGATTTGTGTTATTTGGTCTTGTTTTTCTTTCCTTCAGTGATTCTGCTTATTAACAGTTGTTCATCAATAATTCTCAATCCTCCTTTAATTAGATACTCAATTATCTCATTAACGTCATCACTGCCTGAGTGTTCAACCCTCTGTAGTGAGGACATTAGGGAGGATTTTGCTCTGGGATTTGAGGGGTTAAATGTGTTCGATGAAAAATGCATAATGTGGAATGTATTTTTCACGGAAATATTCCGTAAATTTAATTTACGGCCGTAAAATGTTAAAAACAGTAGATTACTGGCAACCACAGCTGCCGGTATTTTTCCGTAAAATCAAGAAAAAAACAGTTAAGTACTGTAAAACATTTTTTGTGTCACCATTGTGGAGGATAGTAGCGTCTGTGTGCAAGTCCAAGATGAACTCAGAGTATCTGATGTTATGCTGCATCTTCTTTTGCTTAAATGTAACTGTGGAGTTACTAATGCAGTAAAAATCTGTTTGCTAACTTCAGTCACACATGAATACATTAATGGATTTAATGACTTTTGTGCACTAAGCTACGTTTTTGTGAACTGAACATTGTATCAGTTCATGAAATACGGTTATTTTCCGTGAATTTAAACAGTTCTATAAAACTTCCGTATTTTTTACGGAAAAATCCTGGCAACCACAGCTGCCGGTATTTTTCCGTAAATTTTACGGATTTTTTTTAACAGTGTGTGTGGATGTTTCCCAGAGATGGGTTGCAGCTAGAAGGGCATCGGCTGCGTAAAACATATGCTGGATAAGTTGGCGATTCATTCAGCTGTGGCGACCCCAGATTAATAAAGGCAATAAGCCGAAAAGAAAATGAATGAATGAATGGACAAATTTTGCAATTGAGACAACCCTTTAAATGACTCGATCTGTCCTGACTACTGAACAAGGGAGCTAATTGATCGGGAGCATGACCCACCCTCAGTCATGGGTGCAGCTACAAATTTTGGTTCTATGAAAGAATGTTTGAGGTTTGGCCTTTAAAGTGAGTGGGCCCTTAGAACCGTCCTAACTTCTAGGGAAGTTCATGAGTGCGTGTCTAAAGGTGGACTAAAATGCAGCCCCTATAGGGCTGTGGCTCTCCAAGAACTCAGTTGGACACCCCTGATTTAAACCATGTAAAGTAAGACTTTACAATAACAGTACATGAATAATGGTGTATTAATATGTAAACTAAACATTAATGTATGATGAACTAATGATGAATTAAGGCTTTAACTACAACAAATGACAAAATTAACTTTAACTACAACATGAGTCATAGGAGTTCACATGTAAATAATCGTCACCTTAACTCAGGTCCTGGAGGGCTGGAGTCCTGGAGAGCTTAGCTCAAACTCTAATCAAACACACCTGAGCCACCTAATCAAGCTCTTACTATATAATACAAACTTCCTGGCAGGTGTATTGAAGCAAGTTGGACATAAAGTCAACAGGACACTGGCCCTCCAGGACCAAGTGTGGACAGCCCTGCCTTACTTACTTGTTAGTACATGTTGTTAATTAATGTATTAATTAACTTTGAAGTTTAAGCTAAATGTAACCAACATGAATCCACGAGCTGTTAATGTATAATTATGTCATGACTTTACTTGGAGATGCACATAACTAACTTTTCCTGAACTACTCATGAACTCCTGTGTTTAAACTTGATGTTGATGTTGACAGAACACTTTTTTATTGTTATTCAGTGTAAACGCTCTAGACCAGGGACGTCAAACTCATTTTCTGAAGGGCCGCAGCCCTGCATAGTTTAGTTTCAACCCTAATTAAGCACACCTGATCAAACTGAGTCCTTCAGACTTGTTTGAAGCCTACCAGTAAGTGTGTTTAAGCAGGGTTGGAACTAAACTGTGCCGGGCTGCAGCCCTCCAGGAGTTTGACATCCCTGCACTAGACGGACGTGCTTAAGGAGTTCATGAGTAGTTAAGAATGGGTTAATGATGATGTACCCCTCCAAGTAAAGCCACGATATAATTATACATTCACATATCATGAGTTTATGATCGTTAAATTCAGCATAAACTAATGTGGTAATTAATACATTAATTAACAAACAACCATGTACTAACAAGTATTTAAGGATAGCCGTTATTCAAATATGAACTCATGTTGTAGTTAAAGTAAGTTTATGATTTGCGCATACATTAACTCATCGTTAGTTCAAACTAAAGTAATGTTTAGTTTACATATAACCACATAATCATTCATGTGCTGTTATCATTAAGTGTTACCCCATGTAAACAGAAAAAGGACAGGCACATCTAAATAACAGGCATTTGGCTCTGCTCATTTGTCTCTAATTGTTCACAACTGTGGCATACATTAAACACTCTTATAGTTAACCCTGATTTTCCATTGTTTTTATAGTGACTTGTTTTATGTGCTTGTGTTTTGTTTCTATCACCAAAAATTTGCATTTACTGTTAATTCTTGTTTTTTTCTGTTTCTCTGTCCTTCCACTGTCTGGTGACTCCAGTTCTAACAGTCCTATCGTGCTCCATTGCCCAGAGATCCTGTGCACAGCGTCTGCCACAGCTGCACCCAATAGGCTTCTCATGTAGGCTGTAATCCTCTGTCAGCGATGACACAATGATAGAGGTTACTTTATGTTTTGTTTTCTGTAATTAGCATCTCTTGTTGTTTTCTCTTCTCTGACATCATAACAACATATTATTATGCATGTGTCGTAGTGTCTTACAAATACCCTTGTTTGTGGAATCATAAATACAGACATAACATACATTTGATTAAATAATGTGAAATAAAAATCCTGTATGCTTTATTATTAATATATAATATCAGAATTTTTTTTTTCAAACTTGAACAACAATAATAGAGAGATACATTTTCATACACTTATTATAATCTTTGTTTTTATGTAGTATTTCTCCTCTTTACTATTTGGAACAATGAATCAAAAATTGTGTTTCCTACAGCTTAGGAAAAAAAAACACAGTAAAGGGCAGAAAAGAACAACCAGTATTTGACAGCTCTGGATATTTAAACATATCCCAGTGAGTAAAAAATAAAAGTACATGAGACTTTCATGAAAGTACATGAGAGTTTTCTTTTTTGGTATATTTATTTTTTCTAAAGAATGGTCAATAACCGTGTTGAGGTGTTTCAGTAGTATTGTGGTTGCATGGTCTTATCACTACACCATAAACTGCAAGAAAGCTGGTTCACACTTTATTTTGATGGTCCATTTGTTGAATTTAGGTTACTTTGCATCTACATGCCAACTAATTATCATTAGATTATAAGGCCCAATCCCAATTCTATTTGTGTACTTCTATCCCTTCCCCTTCCCCATGGCCCTTGAAACAGAGTGTGAAGTTGAAGAGCTTCAAAATAGACCTCTAAGAAATGGGACAGCACTACAACACCTGCACACGTCATTGTATGTCATCGTGATCTCTTGCTTCATATGAGATCGAGGATCATGACTGCTGTAGTTATTCCAGGTGCGGTATTATTTTGATATCTATCTTCAGGAAATCACTGAAGGCAACGGTATCACGTTATCAATACAATATTATGTGGCAATAAGATTGTAACTGTACCGTGCATTTACACCGTGGCCATATTCATCTATGTAAATACACAAAAACACCATTTACATTATACCAGACACTGTAAAAAAAACTCATTCCCAGCCACCAGACTTTTCTGACAGGGTATTTGAGTGTCATCGAGTGACAGAATGTTGATGGACTACTATAAAGGAGTTATTCTGGATTATAGATTAGCAAAGACTAGCAAAATTTAGAGGTTTTTATTTTAGTGTATTTTTTAAAAGCATGATGGTAAAACATGAGCACCGTTATGAATGTATTAAAGCATATGCTTCTTTGTTGTAAATATAGACAATTTTGAAGGATGTAAACAATAACAACGGTCCTAACCTATTTCCTGTCTCACATTTTCAATTTCCATATCTTCCAAGAATCCAAAAATGTCCACATATTGGTAAATAATGTCATGACAGCTGTTTTAACATTAAGATATGATTAAATATCCTCTTGGTACAGTAACAAAATAGTCTGACAACAAGCAGGAAATGTTCATGGGCGAGTGACATTGGCACTTTGAAATGGTCTATAAGTAATAATGACAAAAAATACTAATTTGTGCATCTCCTGACCTCCATGTGCAGCCATGCTGCTGTTGTAGATGGTGCATCCTGGGAAATTTCTTACCCTTTGGTTTCGAGTGTGGTCTTGAAGAATCTCTGTTTGAAGGGGTATCTAGACCTTCCACTTAGACCTACGCCTTCAAGCTAAAGAGAATTGGGACACCCCTACCCCTTCACATGAACGTGCAAAACGAGGGCTAAGGGGAAGGGCTAAGGGGTAGAACTGGGATTGGGCCTAAGTAAACTATTTGGTTGGGGTTAGGGTTAGGGTTAGTCTAAATTAAAATCATGATTAGATGGAGATGATCAGCAAGTATAGCAACATGTGCAAAGAAACGTGCTTCTGTTTATAAAATTTGTTTCTTCTACTTTTTAGCAAACTAGCTGGACAAAAGACTGCTTTGGAATTAAAAGTAAAGTGGCTTAGTCCCTGATTTATCAGGGGTCAACAGCAGAATGAACCGCCAACTATCATTAAGTATAATAAAACTCAGAAAACTGAAACTAAACACAGGGAAAACGTACACAGAAACAATGGAGAGACAGAAAATTAGAATCCTAGGACTCTAAAACTGTAGCAAGATATGAATTGATATTGGACATTCTAATATTGTGGTTTACTGCCTTTAGATTTAAAGGTGGAGTAGGTGATCTACCAATATGTTAATCGTTTAGCATAATATCTTTGAAACACAGCCCCTCCCCTGCCGTCCAAAGCCACACTTTCTGAAACACGAACACACACCTTAAAGATGACAGTAGACAACCCACTAGATTATGTCATTCACTAGTTAAAATGACTAAAAAACTTTATAGTACTTGATAATACTACAATTCCCACCGAAAAACTGTATTATATTTAGAACATTTTCAAGTGTGTAGCAAGCAAAACTTGTCATGCATGCAAGGATTGCTGGTCTCACTCTCTCACACGGTTTGTCCTAGAGCGACTACTGTATGCTTGGTTGGCTGGCGGCATGCAGGAATTACACTTATTACTCAGCCTTCCTTACATGCTACTTTAGACTGAATGTTCAGAGTAGCATGGTAAACAATGTAGGGAGCGCATGAAAGGTTGTCATTGTTCAAATATGAACCAATGAAAATATAAAACCAACTTCACCTCAGTACAGCAGGCTAAGCTAAGTAGCGCTATTTACTTCTGTTTTGTTGTTAAATGTTATCGATGCTGTAAAAGGTCCCTTATGAAACAAAAATAGTCACATCAATATTTTGCCGGACCCATTCATAAAACAACAAAATCTGCACAAGCTTTGAGTGACTAAAAATTAAACACAACATTACTTGTCTAAAAGTAATACTTCAGCCATGGTGTCGGCCTTCCTCCAGCGTGCAAAAGTAACTCCAATAGACCCTTTTAACAAGCCTGTTATGACGCATTTAACAGTCATTATAATCTTAAATCCTTGAAAGTTTTTAATATTCTGATTTGTTAAAAAACATATGAACATTTATATGCATTTATGTATGTAGTATATCATCTTTGCTTTAAATGACAAAAAACAAATTACTGCTTGTGCGAGGCATTTCTAATGCAGCGTCTATGGGACAGGACAGTAAAACAGACATTATTCTCCCCTCTGGCTGCCGTCATCAGTCTCAGACATTTTTTTCCCTTTTTTCCCTTATTTGAGCAAATAAGATTGTAAAAAAAATATTTATATATTTGTTGTACTCCCCATTCACTGAGGTCTAAGTTTTCCCAACTATGATGACTTCCGCTACCGAGAAACTTGGAAATATGAAAAGGGCCTACACTGACTCAGGATTTTAAAAAGTTTTGATTCAGCATTTGTTTTTACTGCTATAACTCTATCTCTCATGTGCACATGAAGATCTGCGTGAACGGCTGCAGATGTACAAATCTACATTTCTTGACAGTTTGGCTACTTATCAGAATTATGGGAATTATCAGCCTAACCATTTTTAAGTCTTATGGCTTACCCAGAATATAAAAATACATATAAATATATTTAGATCATTTACTTTAATCAGTACTATTGGAATGTGAAGAGACTTTCAACCAGCACAACCTAAAATGTTACTGAAGACAATCACCTACTGCACCTTTAATTTCTGTTTGTATTCTTTGTGACATTGTTTAATTTGTTTAAAGGTCCAAACATTCATTCAGGAGTTGCATTATTTTTGGCCAAGATTTCCAATCAAACCACTCTTAAAAGTCTACACAGGGACGTGTCATAGATTTACAATGGACTCCGTGGTTGGCAAATCACATGGAAAATAATCATGGAAATAAACCATGGAAAATAATTCTTCACGCTCCCTGAATTATTGAACCCAAAACTATTGACAAGTCTTAGCATTGCCTTTTTGGAATATGGCAATCTTTCAGCATGGTTGTTTAAGTAATGGAATCCTATACACTGCATACATTTCTTGTAGCTTACTGATTCCCTCTCATTGTGAGAAAACTTAGTATGACATTAAATGACACAGAGATGAAGCACGTTATACTTTGAAATGATGCACTTCATTGTAGCTAATGATGAAGCAGGAATGATGACTGTTGAAAATGGTGCTTGAGCCTGAGATAATAAAGAAGGCGGTGCTGTGTCTTAAATCACAGCCCACCTAATGGAAATCCCATTATCTATAACTCACCACCTTAAATCATGATGTCTATAGCTATTTGGTCACATGTATAATTCTTCACAGACACACAAACACACACACATACAGATCGAGGGAGAGAACCTACTATTAGCAGAACATGGTTAATGCTAGTCATTCATTCTTTTCATCTGGATTTTGAGAGCAAGGCAGTATTGTTTTCATTTGTTCCCATTCTGTAGTGACTATTGACCACTCCACACCATGCAGCAAAGGATATTGATTGAAACATTCCTACAGCCACTCAGCGGCAACATTTTGTTCACACCAACTCACTTAAAGGCCATGGTGAGCTTAAATGTAGCGCATAAAAACCAACACACAAACATAAATCCAAGTAAACATCGCCATCATTACATTGAAAGAGTGGAGTTACCGCCTCAGTGACTGCTTCTGTATATTTTTATGTGAGAGTTTACAATCACTTAGCAGCCCCGTAGAAAACCTTTCCAAAAAATGTACAATCTTTACAGAATTTTGTAAAAAAAAAAAATATTTATAATTAGAGAAAGCCCTAGACTTTCCCGGTAGAAGAACTAGGGTATAAAAATGGAAAAAAAATACATGTCAAAATCACAGTCTGCTGCAATGGATAGTGTTGTTGTGCGTATGGTGCTCATTGACACAATTGTATTCATAGGAAAGAAAATTATTATGCTAATGTATTCAAATCACATATTTTATTCAGGGAACATGCTGATGCTCTGTTGTCGGATAACAGATTTGAGCATTGCAAGTGACATAGTGTGTAGGATACACCGATATTTTGTTGTAGAAGAGCCAGGTTGCTGCTTTAAATATAATCTTTAAAGCATGTCATCTTAACCATGTGTGCTGTGTGTGTGTGTGTGTGTACTTGAAGGTAGACATAATATATCTTCATATAGTGCTCACTAGTTCTGATCCTCATTGTGCAGCTACAACTTTGTATGAAGTTTACCCCTTAGCAATGTGTTTGTAAATACTGTGCAGTTCAGAATGTTCTTAGAATGATCTTATATTTGGGAGGGCAGTGTCTACAGCTTAAAGCAGTTATGGTTTTATTTTAATCATTTCCATAAGGTCTACTAATAGTAACAGTTTTGGACATGCACTCACTCACACACAAACAAAATAATAAAAATAATAAATGATAAAAATATTTTTTTTAAAAGAAAGAAAAGAAAATCTAACCATTGACCTCAATAGTAGTTGTTTTTCCTGCTAAGAATGTTAGTGTTTTAGTGTTTACAACATTCTTCAAAATATATTTTTGTGTTCAACAGAGCAAAAATACTCAAACTGGTTTGGAACAAGTCTACAGTGAGTGAATGATGACTAAAATTTCATTTTGAGGAATGCGAATGAACATGAATCATTTAAGGCTTGTCAATAGTTGTTATATAGATGTTTTTGTTGGCCAATGCTACTGCATATGAAGCAGTATTAACACCCCCTCATTATTGCACATGAACTATTCGTGTTATCCATTTATACACAGCCAAAATAATATTAAAGTTAACTTTTGGTTTGCATTGCAGTGGTCCAGTACAATGACTGCGATATCTTTCAACATCATTTTCTTTGTGACATTACATTTCACTATAACTATATAATAAAATAGACCATCTAATTGTTTCTGAGGCTGGAGATACAAAAGCATTTAAAAAAAAATACAGATTGTGCAAGCCAAGCAGATGTTCTTTGAGTTTAATTTGACTCAAGCTGTATCTGTATACTTCTATCCACTGTCGACAGCATTGTTTGCTCACATCTGGTGTACACAAGAGTATCTTATCTATACCTTAATGGTGTCATTTAATAGTGAAATTAGTACCTTCTTGACCAGGGGTGCCCAACCTTTTTCCTATAAAGGGCCAAATATACCAAACCGTATATATTACATTTGCCATGGGTAGGGCCAGACGGAATCTGCAGACATTTTTTGCTATTTCTGCCAAGTATTTTGTTAAAAATCTGTGGATTTATGCAGAATGATTTTAGGAGTATCATAATTAAAAACGTTATATGTGAAATAAATGTAATACCTTTTTAACTTGTATTTAATGTTTATAATGTGAATCCAATTAGATCCACTTTATTTGGTAAACAAAGCAAATCTCTTGTACAAATATCTACTAAAAGACAGAAAATATTACTCTATAAACTGTATTGTAAATAAATCATATGAATATTTTCATATTAGTCAATATTATTACTGAAATTCATTTAAAAACTGAATAAATATAAATGTACACACATTTACACCAGTAAATAAACAGAATCAATGATGGGCTAAAAATCTGCGGAAATCTGTGTGCGCAGATTCCGTGTGGGCCTAGCCATGGGTCATTTTCTAATTTATTAATATGTAAAAAATAATGTGAAAATGTTGCTTTAAATCTTATTGACTTTTTATATGATTTTTAATCATATTCTTATTAAAATGCTTTTTAATCATATTTTAACATTTTATAATGAACTTACAGTAAAACATAAACAATTCCATTTATAACATAAGTATAATGCTGAATGCACTAGTCAAGCTTACTTTGAATTGCTCGCAGATGTCCTGTGCAGTTTGCTGAAAGTATTTACATTTTAAAAGTCACATTCATCTACAGTATTTCATTGAATCATTTAACTTCAGTTGGCTTTTTTGTAGCTCACAAAGAAACAAAAGGGTGCGTTAAATTCGAAATGACGATCACCGTCAAAGGCATTCGCCCCAACCACCTCCCCATCATTCTCCCTCACTTTTCAGATGGGATGCCTACTTTGGGTATCTCTGTTCTAGACTTTTACTGGTATAAGGGACCCTACTAAAAAATCTAGTGACTTACAGTATCTGGACACCAGAATAAGGTATTTTTGCAGACTTTGACCAGATGCTGGTTTGCTGGTCACTGACATACATTTCAAGTTTTTCTTTTTTATATAGCATGTTTAAAGCAGCCACAAGACTGCCCAATGTGCTTCACAGCATCATAAATCTAGAAATAGCTTTAGATTTAGAAATAGCTCTGCAGCTTGTACATGATGGACGTCCAGCGTTCTCGAGCCTCCGGTGAATAGACTGCAGCTCTGACGTTTGGCCATAGGAAAAATGGTTGTGCCCAACAGAGCCTGGTTTCTCTCAGAGTTTCTTAATCCTTTACTTTGCTCAATTGGTAAAGTTTGTTCCTCGCCGCTGTCGCCACTGGCTTGCATGGTTCGAGACTTGTGGAGCTGCGCATCAATGGATTATTCTTCAGTGTTTGGACTCTCAGCAATAAATATTAAACCACACTGAACTGAACTAAACTGAACTTCAACACTGAAAACTGGACTGACACTGTTTCAATTTACTATAATCCATGTGAAGCTGCTTTGACACAATCTACATTGTAAAAGCGCTTTACAAATAAAGATGAATTGAACTGAATTGAGAGAGAGAGAGAAAAAAAATGGTCAAAATAGAAACACCAATATGACATGAAACAGGCAAAAATGGAAATCTCAAGAAGTCAATGAAAACAAGTGGGTTTTACAAAGTTATCTCCACTGGTGGGTCATTCTAAAGAGAACCTCGATCTTTGCAGAGAATACCTGTCAACATTGGGATGTGAAAGTAAGGGATCTCTTCCACCCCCATTAAATAACAGCGGTGTCTCTGTTATAAATAACAGAAGTTTACATCTATCGTTATAATGACGGCATTTGATTGCTTTCCTAACGTTTTATGCTCATTTAGGACAAAATTATTTGTGTTTGAAAAAAAAAAAACATCAAGATCGACATCTTTAGATGTTATTATTATTGATTATGTGTATATATCTGTTCAAACGCACCCAAAACCCATTATCCACTTTCGCTCTGCTTCTAATCGAGTGTACAGAATCCGTTTGGGAAACAGCGTCTATCACTACGGACGCGTCAGCTGACAGTCACGCACCTCTATATGACAGTTTTGAGGATTGCATAGGAGGAGCGACGGCACCTGTAAACATTTTTATGTTTATTCCAGAGTGTTTCATGCCTAAATAAAACGAAAGCACAGAACAGATTCAGATTTAGAACCAAGGGGCGGCACCTGGTGGTTCGGCGGTATGGGTTGTGAATAGGGAGGATCGGCTCTTTAATGTTTATTGACACCCGTCGGAGAACGACTGAAAATACTTTACTGGATGATAGTGGGATAGAACTGTAAAATACGGGAGAATCCCAGGAAATACGGGAGGGTTGACAGTTATGTTGCAGAGTTATGATCATCTGTACTCTGGAGTGCAGAATTAAAAGAAAGATTTGGTCACAGTATCTTACACTTCTCAGCGGAGTATATTGATCAAGAAATTCAGTTAAAAAGATGGGTGCTTGACAGTGCAGAGGTTTAAATAAAAAAAGGGGTTTTAAAATGTATCTTAAATTGAACAGGCATCCAGTGAAGTGTCTTTAGCTACAGAACGAAGATCCCTCTTTTCTATTTTTAAGTGAAGTTTAACAAACTAATTTCGAGAGGAACACGTGATAGGATTGACCACAGGTGATTACAATCACTAATAACTTACTAGCCTATCGGATCATTCCAAATTTAACATAAATATCCAGCCTAAACTTCCTTCCTCATCTTCGTTTTGGAAAAACGCTCCGTTTCAGCCAGCTACTGCTATCACCTCCACAATAACTACTTCAAAACCAGCAACTTCAACAACAACAACAACAACAACATCATCATCATCATCATCATCATCATCATCAAAACCGTCCTCTTCAAATTGCATCACACAACGCATCCGCCGCGTCCTCAACCCAGCAAGACCACAGTCCAAAACTCGATCACCGTCCTCAAACTCCATCTTAACTCTCAAGACGCCGACGATTTAAGCCATTACAATGAAACCGGACCTTCACCGCTCTCCCAGCTGTTCATCCGCGGTAACGCATCGCATTCTATAAGGGGAAGTCTCGCAAAAACAACTACACTCTAGCAACGACTTTTCATACATATTTGAAAGAGGAGACGTGCATGACTAGAATGCTGAACTCACCTCGGGCCTCCGCCTGTCCACAAATCCATAGCATCCTAGCAGTTTGAAACAGTTTGATTGCAAGCGTCCAGGCAATCCAAATACCTAGTTCACAACATATCAACACGCCGATAAACATCCACGAGATGCAACGTCATCATCCAAACCCGTTGCGGGAGCTTATTTAGTCTATGGAAGGCTGTTAGGGCCAAAACGTATGCAACTATGGAAGGCCGTTAGGGCCAAAACGTCTGCAACTATGGAAGGCCGTTAGTGCCAAAACGTCTGCAACTATGGAAGGCCGTTAGTGCCAAAACGTCTACAACTATGGAAGGCCGTTGGAGCAAAAAACGTCTGCAAATATGAAACACACCTTTCCGCTTGACTGCTATGAGTGGGAGAAACATGTTTCTGACAAATGGACTGATGTTTCACCATTTACTCCGTGTTAGAAATGGAGTAATGTTTCATCCATTAACCCTGCGTTAGATACATTTTGCTTTTAATCAAATTCTATATCCCTAAGGTGTTTAAAACTTCACCCCGCCAACACCTCACCTGCTCAGCCTTCAAGAGGTACTTCCAGGACAACTAGCCAACGTCCCCAGCTCTCCATTCATCTGCCATACTGCAGGGGAACAAAGGCCCACCTCTACAATCCTTGCACATTGTGACAACAAGCTGTTATACCATGCATTAACAAAGGCGCTTCCATTCACAGTTGCCAATGCCCCTATTAAGATGCCTCTCATGGATACCAGCTAAAACAATTCATTATGTCTGCTGTACATGTACCATGTTTAATTTCATTTCTGATTTTCTCTTGTTTTTCAGAGACCCTGAGAGCTAGCTGCAGAAACCGACCGTCATCCAACCCATTACGCTCCACATACATTCTTAACACTTTCACGCTATACAAAGGATACATTTCCACTCACACAGCCCACACCCTTGATTTCAAATTCTCATTATCCTTTTTGATTGAGAGTTTCCGAAGTAACACCATTTCAGTCCACCCCACCATATCTGATCTAACTTTGCATGATAAAGAAATTCTTTCTTTCTTTATTAAGCAAGCAAACAGATCAAATGGCAAAGAACATTCTGTATATATTTGATACCCCCCACCCCCAAAAAACACACACGCATATACACCCACACACAATTGCAAACCCCCTTTTTCTTACACTACAGGAGCATATTACCACCTTTCTTTTTAACTTTTTCCCTCCAAACTTGAACTATCCCATAATTCTATTCACTCTCATTCACATTAGCTCTGACCCATTTAGAGGATGCCTGTAGTTTCAGTTGCCGCAGCAACAACGTTCTAAACGAGCTCATATACACTTATAATTCCTAATACCACTATCATCACGCTTCCCCGCACTAATACAACAGTAAATGCTTCCGTGGGAGCGCACATTGCCCCCATACTGACTCACTACACCTCTGCAACTGCAGAGACGTTTCACCGAGCTACTCTCAACCACCGCACCACTGCATCGTAGCGATGCCCTAGCTAAGCCCCTATTTGCTTTCATCTTTACATATCACTGCCGTCAGTATTTAACATTCCCGCAGGAGCACTCTTAATGCTCCAATACCGAACACCACTACACATCTGCAACTGCAGAGGTGCTCCGCTCAGCCACACTCACCTATAACACCACCGCAACTGCAGCGATGCCCTAACTGAAACCTTATTCTCTTTTATCTCTACACATCACTATTGGACGGGATTTAACATTCCTGCGAGAGCACCCATAATGCTCCAATATTGACTACCACTGCACCTTAGCAACAGCAGAGACTATGCCAAGCCTTATCCTCCCCCCGTAACACTGCCGCAGCAGTGATGCTCTGCCTGAGCTCACACACATCTCCATTTAGCCATTCACTACCGATACACTCCACAGCAGCCCCTGGTAGCCGCTTCCTTATTGTGGGGAAAAGAATGGTCTGCGTCTAGCATCCTAGTCCATTGCGACAACGAAGCCGTCGTCCAATGCATTAATAAAAGGCGCTCACAATCTCCCGCGCTAATGCCGCTCCTCCGTCACCTTATCTGGACGTCCGCCAAAAAAAAAAAATAAATAAATAAATAAAATAAATAAATAAATAAATATTCATCATAACAGCTAAACATTTACCAGGTTTTCAAAACCAAATTGCTAACTCTCTCTCTCGCTTTCTTTTTCAGAGATTCGAATGCTCGCACCAGAAGCAGATCAACATCCACATCCAGTGCTTCAATATTCAGAGATGATACTCCTACAAACCACCCCATGCATCACCTGCATCAAACATCCATTGCCCTCATCCCAAACGCAGTAGCCCCCAGAACATTACAAGCATACTTTACAGCATGGAATGCATTTAAGCATTTCCATTCCCTATACAACACACCATTTTCAAATTTTTCCCTGCTTACAATCACATCATTCATCACTTATCTCCACTCATACAAAATATACAAGCTAGCTCCATCAGAAGCTACCTAAGCGGTTTGCAATTCTTCCACAAGTTAATTCACGGCTCCATATCAGATGCCATAGCGAACTCACGAACCAGCCTTCTTATTAAAGGCATCCAAAAAAGCCCACCCCTCCCCACCAGACTCCAGGCTGCCCATCACACAACATACTGTCCAAACGCATTTCAACCCTCCGTAAAGGCTATGTATCCACACACACAGATCGTACCCTGGATGCCATGTCCATACTTTGTTTTTCGGATTCCCCAGATGCTCCGAAATTTCTATGACTGCAAAGTTTGAGCCCAGCATCCACCCCATTATATTTGATCTAGCTTTAGCAGACGGGGAAACAATATATTTCCTCATCAAACAAAGCAAAACAGATCAATCCCGCAAAGGCCACCTCATTTACATTTTTGACATCCCCTCCTCTACACGCCCATTCCAAACACTCCTAGCATACATGCATTACAGGAAAACCCTCAATTCCACCCCCCTTTCCCTTCTCTTTGTAGATGACTCATCCCACCCAGTAACTCGCTTTTGGTTTCAAAACACCTAAAAGCAGTTCTCCGCCTTTCAGGCTTTTCACCAGACTCTTACTCCAGCCACTCATTTAGAATAGGGGCTGCTACAACTGCAGCACACAAAGGATTATCACAACAGCACATTCAGACGCTGGGAAGGTGGTCATCTGACGCCTTCAAGTCATACTTCCGCCTAAGCCAAAGTCATGTCAAAGAAGCCCAGAAGACCCTTTCCAGAAGGAGTCACCATTCTGGCTCTTAATTTAAGCCCCCCCCCCCTGGCCACCGCAGGGGCGGTCCCAGAGCTTAAACCCCTGTTTACCCTCCAGTAGGGGTCTACACCGCCCAAACTCCCTTCTCCCAGACTCCTGCTGGAACCCGCCTATGATAGCTCAACTTCCCGAGCTGTG